>LBNU01006870.1:60081-70785 GCA_014162995.1 Artemisia annua
AACGGGGGAGTTATTATCCCCGTCGCAATGTCGACGGGACAATAAACGTTAATTAAACAATTATTAATCTTAGTTAATTTTTGTAATTATGGTCTCGACATGCGACGGCTAGTTTTTTTAATTTATTATTATATTGGGTATTATGCCGTACGCATTTTTGACGGTATAATACCAATATAATTAATTAAATAATGCAACTGGTACCGTCCGACATTGTCGCCGGGATAATATTTAAATACACTAAACGTTATTTTACATTCCCGTCCGACAATGTCGACGCACCATAGTTTAATTTGAAATATGGCTTTCTTCTTCCCCGTCGACATGTCGAACGGGAGTATCATTATAAATATCAGCCAGGGAATGCCCAGCAGCAATTTTTCAGAATTTTTTCCGGAAAATTTCGGAAAAATCTACCAAAACCTGTAACAAAACCTTAAACAACACTTGCAAATTTATCCACCATTTTCAACTCATCAAAAAAACATAACACATATATCTCGATCATCGTCGCTAAAACACTTTGCAAATTGAAGCCCAAACACCCTCAAAATGTATAAACATATCACACAAAACGGGTGTGTAATATCTAAACCTAGCTACCATTCAACAAATTGTCAATATCCGCCGACGTTCAAGTCGCCAAGAAGGGCTAAACTACAGGATGCTAACATAGAGTCGCCAAACATTGTTTCAAACATATATACAACACAAGTATCCCAAAAATCCGTCACTTCCTCCATTATCATCATGATCACCATTACCATCATCATCGGACCAATCCCCATCGCCATCACATCATTCATCCCCATCGCCATGGCCACTCCTCCAGCACCAGACCCACTCTGCCTCCACGGCACAAGATCCCGCCTGAGTGAGATACTCGTGCCATCGTGGGTTTGGGGCCCGACATAAAAACCTTGCATCAAAGCTAAGCTGCTTTTGCATGCCGTTTCCGTTCTTCTTGTCGACTTCGATTGCTTCTTGGCGTGGCAGCTCAGCCTTTGAGGTCGTCGATTTTCTGAAAACAAATAATCAAAAATTTAAAAACAGTATTGCAATAGTTATTTGAAGTCATATTTTTCGAGTAATCTATAAATTTTAAACGTATAGAAGTACAATAAATAACGTATAGAAAATACATGTCAAGTTAAATACCTGGAGCTTGAGCGGCTGGGCTGGAGCTTGGAAGCTGGAGGCTGGAGCGGGAGCTGGAGCTGGGCTGGAGCTGAGCTGGAAGTGCTGGAGGACCGGTAACTCTGTCCTGTTCAGCCCGCGGAACCTACCAACTTCCTTGCTATTGTGGCACCGCTGCTTGCCTTGAGAACTTGGCAAGAATGCCTCCATCGTGACGCCACCCCCCTCAGCGTATCAGCTCTAATCCCGTAGCCGTACCATCTTCCTAAGGTCCCGTCGAAATGTCGACGGGAATATATGAGCGGGAAATTTTCGCGCCCAATTTTCGTCAATTATTGAGGAGGTAAATATTTGTGATTATACTCCCGTCGACATGTCGACGGGATCATGTGGGCCCAAAAAATTCAACGGAGACTGGCTCGGTCAAGCGTGTTTTTTGTCGTTTTCTGTATTATCCCGTCGACATATGTCGCCGGGAATAGTTTCGTCGCCTGTTCTCCTGTTTCTTGTAGTGAGTTAAGTTCAATTATAAGGTTTAACACAAAAACTGAATGGTTAGCAAAGATAGAAATCCCCTCTGTGTGTGATATCGATTATGGAAACACATATCATGATTATTCACCGACTATTATGGTTAAAAGTGATTGCATTCATGTTTGTGTCAAATATGACACTAACAAAAGTTGTGATAGTGGTTTTGAATGGACGACCTGCATTAAGTTGTGGAAGTTGGATGAATATGGGAATATGAAAGAAGTGGTAACTTATCAACTAAAGCTGCGTGATTATAATCATATTAGTATTATTAGATCTCTGATTCCAGTCCACTTAATGAAGAACGGAAGCTGGCTCATGAGGAACTGCTATTCTTACAAAAATAAGATTTATAAAGTAGATCTCAAAAAGAAGAAGCACATCAAAGGCAAAGGCAAAGAAAAAGGCAACATCTATGACGACTTTGAGTATGTCGAAGTTAGAGAGGATGGTAAGAATATAGTCGATGTAGCAGGGAGATACATTGAAACGTTTGTGTCGCCCAATCGATATATATGAAGTAGCCATCAGCATCATATTTTTATTTTAACATTGATTATTGATCTTTTTGTTTCCAAGTAGCCATCAGCATCGTAGGTAACTGTGTTTACTTGGGTATGTAATCTTTTGGTTCGCTAGCTTCTAATTCTTTGCTTTATTATATTTATATATATATATATATATATATATATATATATATATATATATATATATATATATATATATATATATATATATATATATATATATATATATATATATATATATATATATATATATATATATATATATATTCATAGTCATTCCAATTGAGCCACAAGTTTCAAATTAAGATGTTATATATGGTTAACTTTTATTTATTTGGTACAATTTTATGTATGTAGCCTATACATTACCAATATCATTCAGATGTAACATTGAGTGTTAAACATCATATACTAAAAGATTGTTTGCATCTATATCTAATGAAACATAAAAAATTACATATTTCCTCAAAACAAAATTTTCAATGCATGATGTGCAATGTTATTATATCAAGATTTTGGGGTATGTAATTACTAAAGTTTTATCGAAATATATGTAAATGCATAAAATAAAAAAGGTTTTATATACAACTGCTTGGCACATACCAGACTTTTGAAATCACATCATACTTTTATTGTGTGGTTAATAAATTATTAATACATGATGATATAAAAAAAAGGCAAGGAATTAAGGTAACCGTGGACACAATCCATGATCTCGTCAAGATCACTAGTAGGATCAAACAAACAACCAAACTGTTCAAGACCGCCAAGAGTCATGGCGAATACGCCCACAGCAGTACTCTTCATGTTAGAATGTAAGAAAACAGTTCCAACAACATTATAAATATATTAAATCAACATAATCAATAGTTAAATTAAAGAAAACGACCTTAAGGGCAAAATTAATGGGCTTTTCAGGATGGTTCATCCATTCGACCATGATATTTGTTCACAATATCATTTTCCATATGTATACAGATAATTTTCATGTGTATAAATGAATATATACTAAATTAGGTCCATGTCGCATGAACTGCTTGACTATGACTTTAATGCTATTCTTAAGCAATGCAATATGCAGCTGTATGCTGGTTTCAGATGCCTAATGTTTATTAGACTACCAGAGTTTCATTAATATTCTAGAGTTTCATTAATTTTCTAGTATATTATTATTCAGGTAAATTCATTGTTGTTTGTGATTATTCTTGGTGCTGGTAACCGGAAACATTACTATACAATTTGGAAAGAAAATTGATAACTTGTAAACTATTGGGGAGCGTCTTTTATCATGTATTTGCTGCAAGTGAAATAAATCTATAATTTATATACTTCAGGTCAGGCATCCAAACATTTTGTCATTTCCTCATAGTACACAGGCTGAAATAAATGGTGGCTCATCTACAAAGGTTACTATATATATTGTCACTGAACCTGTTGGGCCACTCGTGGAAAAAATCAAGGAATTACGATTGCAAATTGATCAAACAACATAAAACTTATGAGGTAAAAACTGATCAACTTGACAATAATTTTAGTTCTTTGTTACTAGCTTTTCAATATTCATTTGACCCACTTATTAGATTTAGTCTGTTTAGAACTTACCCGATTGGAAAGCAAGAGTAACATCTACTATCAAATTGATTCCCATGCTTGAGAACATATTCCATAATGCCTGACTTAAGACATTGAGAGTTTTCTTCTGATGGTAAATCAATGCACTCATTCACCACGATAACATTTACAGATTGTTGCTCAGGTTCTCCCTTGTCAACAATGAGTTCAATTCCAATCTTCTGATAAGACAAAAGTAGTAACACTCGTGTAGTTATGATGAGAAAGATTAACTTTCGTGATGTAGAAGGACAAAATGAGGCCAGCTATTAAAAGTCATAGCAATACACATGAATGCAGTATCAATTTGCTGAATAGCTATGACTTAATATGTAGTTTCTATAATAACCTTAATATGTAATTGCTGTGAATGAAGGACGAGCAATAGCTATAAAAAGGTCTGCAATAAATTACTAAGAAGTTTGAGGTAATACTTACAGGAACCTTCATAATTAACATCTGCAGAATCAACATGTTCCACAGGTTTTTGTGGGTTTCCAGGATCGAAATAATCAAACAACAAACATGTATAACCATCATACAGAATCGAATAAATAAAGAAACAAAAGAAGATGGGTTGAACCCTAAGAATCTGATATATTGATAAAGAATGGGTTACTGAATTACATAGAATTCCTAATCTATATATATATGATGAATCGGTGCTTTCATGAAGAGTCACACCGTTTCAATAAAAGTAAACGTTGCAATGTTTATAAACCTAAATAACCGTTGTAACCTAACTGCCTTCTATTGGGTTGGATTTGCAGCCCATGACAGGAAGTTATGCCGGCCTTGGTTTTGACCCATCTTGTTATCCTTTGGCATGTTAGACATTAGAAGGACATTAGAAGCGTCCAACAATTCCTTGAACCTCGTACCCCTGTAAAGCAAAGAGTAATATCCACCACCACTTTTGTCTAATAGACCAGTTGGAAAAACATTTGTAGGTATCGGATTAGGGTAAGACGGTATACACTCCTACACATTGAATTATTAAAACATGTCCGGGTTTGATTATTTTAAATGGTTTTTAAGCCCGTAAGTAGTTTATAAACAAAATAATCCCATACCACTTACTAAGAACAACCGACCTATATAACTGTATACTGTGATTCTGTTTTGTGTGTTTCATAGTTGTCGTGCTTATGATGTTATAAGCTGAAAATTGTACGCTCCTTCTAATTGACTAGTAATTTCCATGGTCTATACAAGCAAATCATGTTGGGTGGCCCTTAGTTATTTTATTGTTAGGCTAAGCGTCTATAATTGACTAGTAGTTTTATATTTGACTAGTAGTCACTCTATTCGTTAGTCACTTTATTAGGTCAAACACATAGAGTAACATGTTGAAATAAGTGATTTGTAAGTTTTGGTCATGCTGTCTTTCTTGTTGTTATTGTATATAAATAGGCTTTTGGTAAGCAAATTTAGATCATTAACATTTGATTAGTGATTACTAGAAGAGTAATACAATTGCGTCAAAAGCTTTTTTAGTCATACTAGTTAATATTGTTTTTCTGTTATCAATAGTGCATTATAAAACATCAGAAGCTATGATTGCATTACCGACTATGATTATAACATGCCTTTAATTAGTAGCCGTAGTAACATTTTGTAATTGCTAGTGGGAGAGATTGGAATTATCTAATTTGCATCTCTTCACTTTTTCTAGCACCTAAGAATAAACAATCATGTTTATTCGACCCCATTAAACAGCCTAAAGTAATGCTCTTATTTGGCTCGGCTTATATCTCATAAGCTCATCTTTATCCGTCTTTTTTCTAGCTTGTGAGCTTATCTTCCATCTTTAAGTCATAATAAGCTCACAGGTCTGAAAATAAGCTGGAAAATATGGACATATGAGATATAAGCATTGTCAAATAAGCTCATAAGCCTAAAAATTAGCTTAAACAAACATCCCCTTATTTAGCCCCAGTTTAGTTTCTTTTTGTTTCAGCTCCAAAATACACCATAAAGCTTTACGTTTTTTTCTAAAGCCTATAAATACTTATGCATAAAATTTGTCTTGTGAGTTTAGACAGGGAACCATAAGTTTATTCTATGGTATTAATTTGTCGTGATTATGATTTAGGTGGTCGTAGAGAAGATGACTGGACCTGTCCTAGCTGTGGGAATGTCAACTTTTCTTTTCGGAAAACTTGCAATATGCGCAACTGTACACAGCCAAGACCAGCTGCTCATAACTCAATAAGTTACACAATCCGTTTATTATACATATCGCAGTAGCTATCGTTTTTTTGGCTTTAAGGAGAGGTTTTAGAGGTTGACAGGTTTTAGGCTCTAATTGGTTGTGATAATTTATTAATCTTTACTCATATTAGTGTTACATGAATACGGATGGTGATTAGAACTATGGACTTTGGGGTTTGCCAATTATATTAATTGGAGGTTACTTAGGTGAAACGTTCAACTTAANATCCTCCTTCATTTTTGGGTCTGCAAATTAGTTTCCATGCCACCTTAGCCTTCCCTTTAGACAATTCTCCATGACACCATAGAAAGCCTTTGAGAAGTTTATCAATATCTTTAATAACTGTCTTTGGTAGAACAAAAACTGATGCCCAATATACATGCATTGCTGACAGAATAGAGATAATTAACTGTAATCTTCCAGCATATGATAGTAGTTTGTTTGTCCAACTATTCACTCTAGATTTTACCTTATCAATCAGACACTTGCAATCAGTGAAAGTTAGTTGTGAACTATTAATCTTTATTAATCTTTACTCATATTAGTGTTACATGAATACGGATGGTGATTAGAACTATGGACTTTGGGGTTTGCCAATTATATTAATTGGAGGTTACTTAGGTGAAACGTTCAACTTAAGGGGTCGTGTTTTAAGCTTATTTTGGGCTTATGATCTTATTTGGCTCGGCTTATATCTCATAACCTCATCTTTATCCGTCTTTTTTCTAGCTTATGAGCTTATCTTCCATCTTTAAGTCATAATAAGCTCACAAGTCTGAAAATAATCCGGAAAATATGGGCGTGTGAGATTTAAGCAAAGTCAAATAAGCTCAAAAGCCTAAAAATAAGCTTAAACTTACACCCCCTTACTTAGCCCTAGTTTTAGTTTCTCTATATGAGATTAAAGTTGCACAATCCATTTATTACACATATTGTAGTAGTCATCATTTTTTGGCCGTAAGAGAATAGACATTTAACAGGATCAGTAACGAAACTGTTGCTCATCAAAGCATATTGATAGTTTTGATAACTAGTAGTTGAATGTATACAGGATTTTAGTCCTACGATGAGTGTACTCAAATTTAAAATATTTGGTTATGCTGCATCAGTTTGCTGATGTGTTCTTTGTCCTATAGTTATCTAATCTTTATTAATGACTCTTTCAACGAAATGTTTGTTCTACAGAAATCTGTTCCAAGGCAAATGCCGACCCCACAAGGCTACTCCTCGTCGTCTCCTAATGCTGGTTCCGGTGCACCTTCTTCAATGTATATGGGTGTAACACCTTATGCTGCTTCTCCCTTTAATGGAACATCTATGCCTCCTTTACTCCTTATGAGGGAACCCTTATCGTCCTCTGCAACTCTCTGCCACACCTGCTTATTCAGGTGGGCCTATGATAGGAATTGGTATGTGTATTTTGATTGATTTTGTCCATTTTATTGTTTACTACTTTACTGTGTGTTGCTCAGAAGTTCTGGTATTCTGAGACTTATTTTTTTCACCTTCAATGTAAAAGAAAATGCACTATCGATTTTTATATCTCATTATGATGATTTGCATTGCCTGCTACTTTATGACATCTTGCTGAAACCGGGATTACATCTTTTTGCAGGTGATTTGTATGGTTTACCTCAGCTGATGGAACAATTTGGGTTGCGGTTGCCCATTGCTCTGGCTGCCATGGCATGTCTGAATTTTGTTATATCAATCAACTAATTGCGACGAGTGAATTTGATTATTCGTTCACCTGCTCCCTATGTTAACAACATGTGTATTATCTCTTGGGTTCCTAAAATATTTACATGTCATGCTATATTGATCGATCATTCGGTTTTTGAAATTTCGTAGGGACCTCGGCCTGGATTTTTATCAGAAGAGCCATCTCAAAAGAAAGGCATGTTATATCTAAGTTATTCATATACTGTTACACAGACTAGCAGATGATTGTAATTTACGATATGTTTTTCATTCTTTCACTTGCTTCTTACAGGTGGAACACGAGAAAATGACTGGGAATGCCCAAAATGTTGAAATGTCCACTTCTCCTTCAGAACAGTCTATAACATGAGGAAATGCAAGTATGCAACACACCTAAATCTGGGTCTCAGGTCTGTTTTCGACACATTGAAGCTTTTTAGCTATGTTTAATATAACGTGTCATTCTAATTTATTTTTATGACCCTAATATGCAGGTTGCAAAGCCAACCAAGAGATCCAGTAAGTACTTCATGTATATATTTGGTTACCTGTTAGTGACGTTCGAGTCTGAATCATATATATGTATCTTATTTTGTTTCAGAAGCGGATATGCCAGAAGGGAGCTGGAAGTGTGACAAATGTAACAACATAAACTATCCTTTTAGGACCAAATGTAACCGACAGAACTGCCGTGCAGACAAACCATTAGAATCCCAGAATTCCCCTACAGAAGAATAAAACAAATAGGATTGTATTAATATGATTTGAAGTCAATTGCCTATCTTAAATAGGTTTCGTTTGTTTGTGTGTGCTTGTTGGACCAGGATGAGATCCTGCAACAATTGACTAGTGTTGAATTCATCAGCAGTCCCCATTTATGGTTTCTACTTTTTTACTTGGCAGTGTTTTAAAATAGATCGGAGTACTCACGCCCAAGTCGGCGAATTTCTTTTTGCCATTTATCGACTAATGACTATGAGAGTGCAAAACTGGTAAATCCTTTTGGTTCAATGAGTATATGTTTTGGTATAGTCCAGTGAACCATGCTCATTTAGGCCATACACGAGTCTTTGACGAGTAGTCTAAAGTTTGTGGTAAATCCATGGCATGGTCTTGTTTTTGAATGGATTAGTCTTATACACCCAAAACACATGAACGAACCCTGACCGGGTGCGGTATAACTTTTCTTATATGCAACTGGTTTTAGCATGTATTTGGTTGTATACGAATGAATATTTTCCAAAACAAACTGATTTCATTACTCACAATGATGAACAACATGCACCATATTCTTGAGTGTCTCGTTTCAACTACTACTAAAAGTGATACATTTCAGCCTGATCCTGTTTTGACCCATTTCCCAACCCGTCCATGTTTCCATACATTATGTCGTACAAACCTTTTCGGTGTACATTTTTATACAAACTCATACGTCATATAATTTGCATGAACTCGAGTTACATTTTTATACAAACCATTAAGTTATTGCACAGAGAAATTTAATCTTCCGTCTCTTTTGGGCCAAATAAAGCAATATTTCAAACTATAGGACAGTCCAGATTCAACAGATGAATTGCTCTCAGCTTATGAAGTATGAAGCAAATTAACATGAATATCAGATTAATAAAGTTAAAGGTGTAATAACTCTGTTAATGGTCCTATGTGGTAAAAATGAATAAAACATTACTTTTGCAATCATATTTAGCACGCTAACATCTATAAGGGATTATAACAATACTGGGCAAAAAACATTACGGGCCAACCTGATCCTTACAAAAAATGTTCTCATTTTGACCCGTTACACAAGCACAAATCCCGCCCATTTTCCCACCCATACGAATATGTTGGTCCCTTTTACTTGGTTAATGGTTAACTATCGAGTTAATCTAACCAAGTTCCATAGCATAATGATGCAAAGATTAATAACTAAAAACGTAAAAGATAAGAAACAAGATTTTCAACGTTTAACTCTTTATTAGAAATTAATCAAAAGAATTATACCCAAGTGTTTGCGGAACAACACTTGGGATTGAAATGACAAGTATGGTATGGTGTTACTCCTCACTAAACTTAAGCTATGCTTAAGTAGCAACAAAAGACCCACTAAGCTATCTTAGGGATGGTTGCTATTTGGAGAGAGTAAAGATTAGTTTGTGAATGTCTAAGCATTAAGTGCACAAACTCCGCAACCTTTACTCTCTCTTATGACTCCTATTTATACACAAGTAATTTACAACCGTTGTGAAAAAGATAAAGATTACATCAGCCTAGTTGAGACAAAATACTTACGTATTTTGTCTCTGTTACATAATGTAACACCCCCAAAATCGGGTCCAGCGGAAGCATACATGTCACTGGGGTGCTACACAATTGGTATCTAAACACAAAGTATAAAGACCAGTTTGTACATCAATTGTTTCAAAAAGTTTTCATAAATCAAAGTATTTTATTTACAACATCCAAAAATAGTGCGGAATTAGGCCCATAAAGATAAGTAGAGTGGTCCCAAATGATTATCAGAGTCATCTATGATCATGCCATGCCATTTGCCAAGCGCCTCCAAGAGTAAGTTATCACCTTAAGAACCTGAAATACATGCTAAAAAGTGTCAATACAAATGTTGGTGAGTTCATAGAGTTTATATAAAACAATCAAAGTGATTCGAGTTTGTGAGATAATGAAGTAAATAGTGGGTTACGTTGTCATAAACCCATAGTTCGTTTGTTGTTTGCCCTAACCGGGTCAATAGTTGAGTGAATCAATAGTGTCTGTATAAAGATCAGTTGAACACAAGTTTCAAGTTTAGTAAACATCGGGCTACGTTGTTATACGCCCATAAATTTAGTAGTTGCAGTACTGTATCATGACTACAGTACCGCCTTATTGCTCTAAGTCTCATGAACGCAACCCTTAACATGTGTGACATCATAAAAATGATGTAAGTAACAGACATCATAGAAATGATGTAAGTAATAGTGC
>LBNU01006872.1:16639-32012 GCA_014162995.1 Artemisia annua
ATGCTGAGCTTGCGAAGCTTCTCTTCCTGCATCTTCAGCGCAAGCTCCACCCGACTTCGGAACTCCTCAATGTTGGCAAAGTGCTTGCTTCTATTCTGTTGCAAGTACTTCAACACCCACAAAGAGTTAACCCTCTGATGGTCTGCAGCAGCACGCTCCTGCTCCAACTCAGCCATCACGGCCAACTTCCCCTCCGCCAGCCTTTGCGCAGATGCCTCTGCGCGCTCCAGTTTAGCCTTGGAGCTCAGCTGCTCAGCTTTAGAGCTTGCTAATTCAGCCTGCACAGTCGCCAACTGCGCCTTCAGGCTGGTAACCTCCTCTTCAAACTGGGAGGAGCGGCCACTTTCAACAGAGTAGCTCGCCCTGGCTTGCGCCACCAATTTGGATTGGCGCGCAGTGATGGAGGCCAGCTCCTCCATCACAGAGTCAAATGACCTTGACTCCTCCCCAATATTCCTCGGTGAGTGCGCCTCATCCAGAAAAGGGCTCACCTTGGGTGACGCACTTCCATCTCGTGCGCCAGCGTCCTCCACATGTTGTTCACTGTACACAAGATCAGGAGCAAGTGTTAGCATACGAACACAATTCAACATACACAAAATGCTAAGTGATTGCTAACAAGTACTTACGTGTGGGGAGGAGATGAGGGCACGTCCTTCTCAATCTCAGTCATGGACGCATCTCCCCCAGACTTCTCAGCATCCTCACTAAGGACAAGAAGAAACAGAGTTAGAACAAACTATATCTTAGCGAAAGTTTATAACAAATAAACAAATTACTTACCCCATCTCCAACTCAGCAAAAGATGGACCCTCCTCAGCCCCAGACCGCGCCTTCTTGGATGATCCCTCACCATCAGCACTAGACGCCCTCTTGCGCCTCAACTGGAGACCCTCCTCCATTTCTTCATCAGACTCTCCCAAGTCGACGTACGCTATGTTCACAGAATTGGGAGGAGGCTGCGCAACATCGGGTCCCTGCTGCGCAGGAGGAGCCACCTCCTGTAATGGCGCGAGTACTGCCGCAGCAGGGGAGCCCTCAGGCTCCGGAACAATTAGGTCCACGACGCGCCCCGCCGTCGCCTCCAAAATGGGCGTCTCACCCTCTCTTAGGGGACGCACTCTAATGGTCACCGATTTGGGCATCTCTAAATTCACGACGCCAAACAGATCCATATCTGCGCAAAAAACAATAGAAAGGAAACAATGTTACATAAAGTATGGAAAAAGAAGAAGGCTTACACTACTAGCGACAGAAAGAAGGAAGGATGAGCACCGACCCGTTCCANAACACTTGAAAAGAAAACAGCAACGTGTCAGTAGTCAAAGGTTTCAGGTTGGAATTTACAGAATTAACAAGACATGAACCTTGTAAATTAGTTATAACGAAAGTTTTGGTACCCAAGAAATGTTTGCAGAACTTGAAAGGTGTACTTAGTTTAGCTCAAGCATCATTTCTTGGATTGCATTCGTACAAATATCTAGTATCAAAAAGTATCACGCATAGAACACCAAATAACATCTTAATGTGTATCAAAACCCATTCTTATAAACAGCAACATACAAAATGTTATTTACCTGAAAATAGTATATCCGACAAAATGTGTGCAATTATCCAACACTTGTTTTATGCTAATAAAAATTTTCTTTACAGACTCGTTGCATAAATATGAAGAAAGTAGGTTTTTTAACGCACAACATTACTCACAAGTATGTTGCGCAAATGGGAGGGGAAAATATCAAATTTGCTCTGTACATAAAACACAACACTAGTGGAAGCAGAAGGCAGTTACATGCCATCGACCCTTATGGCTTTGGTAACTTTTTTTAACCACGAGGTTTGCTCGTTGGACTTTGTGTTCCTCTTTAGTTGTTTCTATGTATCCAACCAAAGTGTTCATCTTTACTTTGTGACATGCATTCAATGACCTCAGTTTTAGAGTCTCATACCTGATGGTTATATGAGGTTACTCCACCTTTTCATCTCTTGGTTTGGTGCCACAGCCATCAAGTTTGGTAAACACATTTTTTTATTAATAATAAAAAATAAATAAATAATAAATAAAACGAAGTAGAGTTTGTTTGAAGCACGCTGCTTGTGTTATGGCTTCTTGATTTACTTTTATTCACAAATTGCATAATAAGGTTAGGGTGGTAATATTAAATCAAGGACAATCGTATTAATCTCAGTCATCCTGGTTGGTATTTTTTGCCACAAAAACATGATGAAATGAGGGTAGTTAAATCAGCATCTTACAGGGGGTTGTAGTTTTGTTGTTTATTCCATACGCATAAGGTTTTGTTCACAAAAACTAAACGATGCACAAGGTTCAAAAGATGAAATAAATTATGTACAACAATACAAGTTCATTACGGAGTATTTTACCGCTAAACCATATAGTATTAAGTGTGTTTGGGATTTCTTATTAAAAAAAATAGATTATGCGTTTTGAAAACGTATACTCAAATAATTAGTTGTTACAAAACATGATTCTGAAACTTAGTGTTTAGATTTAATTATGTTATATAATAACAGAGTAATTAATGTTTGACAAATCAGATTATTTATAACTTATTGTAACTGAGTTATATTTATGACTTACTTATATTTATGACTTGTAATAGTAGATATACTTTCACTACTAAAACAAAATAATAGGGAAAAATTAAAAAATACTACCCAAATCCAACTTTTACTCGGTTTAATACATCAGTTACAAATATAAAAATTTAATAAGTTACTTTTTATTTCGTGAAGTGTATCGGGGCATGTTAAATATTTCAGTGGCATTTGGGCTTGAGCCTTAAAAATATAAGTTATAAAGTAAAATTTATTTTAAGGTTTATGTAGCATGATTTTGAGAGCTTTTATAAAGCTATTATCTATCTTATTGTTTTGGCAAAAAAGCTTTAATGTGAAGAAAAGCTTGGTTTGGATGGTATAACTAAAGCTTATAAATTCAATAAAATAGCTCTAAACGAAACGTTATACAGCGTTCAAAAATATATGGAGCTTTTTGTTTGATAAATTACATTTATGCCCTTAAGAAGAAACACCACAATCTAGAGATATCATAAATTGCTTTTTTATTTTAAAATTGATCATGAAATAGAGTAAAAAATTTACTATATTCTAAACAAGAACATCTGTTATTAATGAATTTGCAAAAAAATTTGACAAACACTGAAAGATGATTATATGCATTTGAGAAACATGATGAAACAGATAATCAACATAAAAATGCACTCCCAAATACTCCTTTAGTAGTTTAGCTTATTTGTAATGTTTCGTTTTTTGTTCTTTATAGTATTTAAATATATCAAAATGTTTTGCCAAGTTTTTAAAGTCATGTAACAATGAAAAAGGGTAAAATTTGGGATCACTTTAGCCATCTTAATGATAAACGTTCTTTCCACGATAAATGTATACTTGTGGTGCGTTTTGTTTGTTAAAAGCAAAAATTTAACACACAACGTCTTGGTTGAGTCACATACTAATAAGCTAAAGATCTTGGGTTTGTTTTTGGGTTTTTGATAGATAAAAAATTAATCAAATAAGTGAAATGTGAATTGATAATTTGTAGATGAATTTTCCACGAAAAGGATAATTCTTTTCTTGTAAACTAGTTATAATACCCGTGCACGCACGGGGTTTTTACATAAAAATTTTATCATGTATTTAATACCGAATATATTGTTTTAAAATGTTTTGAACTTTACATCTATTAATTTAGTATAATTCAAATTTATTTTGCAATAACAATGCCTATTAAAAAACAATCGCAACACCCCTGTATTCGGCTATTATTACAGTTCCAAACACCCCTAAAATTAGCAATTGAAATAGTCTTAAACACCCTTGAATTCAACTATCAAGGCAGTTTCAAGCACCCATCAATTTAGCTTTTAAAAACAGTCCAAACACCTTGAATTCTGCAATTAAAACAGTCTTAAAAACCCTTTAATAACTATTAAGACATCTATTAAAACAATCCTAATCACCACTTCTAACTATTAAGATGGTCCAAAACCCTTTAAAAACTTACTATAATTAGTAGAAAATAACAGTCCCAAACTCTAATAACTTAAGCAAGTCCTATTTTAGTAAACCGGCTCATTCTTTTCGCAGCAGATTTTCAAGTGAAGGAGACACATTAGTTCATCTCTTTCTAGATCATCATTATTCTATATTACAACAAATTCAAAAGCAATTAACTCATCAAATACTTATGAGATTTGTTTTTTTGTTGCAACTTTGGAATAAGGTTAATGCCACACGTATCAGTGCCTGAGACAAAGGCATTTATATAACGTTAACTTGGGATTATGTGAGTTAGCCGTTTAAGTATATAAAAATTCAAGAGACAACTTGATTTTAAAATTCAATAAACACATATCCCATATAAGCAAATTATTATATCAAATATATGTTCTAAGTAGCCTTCAAAGTAAATCCGTAGTTGATGCATCAGGTGTAGTTTCGGGGGTTTTTATGGTTCCAACTTTAGCATACTTGGTGACGAACTTGTATTCTCAGTCTCTTAATGTGTCAAGTTCGAATAAACAACGCATAAGGACCAACTGGTATATAAAACATCCTGAAAGAAACATCAATCAGCTAATAGCCTAATACTCAAACTATTGGCACAAAACGTACACTTTTTTTTCTTCATTTCTTTCGGACTTAACAACGCTCAAAATACACTTTCTGCTAAAGTAATAAAAAAATAGAAGGTGGAGCCTAATAGAGCATATCACTTGTCAAAATGAGTAAATTAGCTTTGTATAACGTTTTTAACTGACAGACATGCTGAGGTTGATGTTCATGTTATTGTTTAACTTTAACTATTGATATCATGTTGTACCAAATGTGCGAGTTTAGTAGCACATAATGAGCATCAATGAAGTTAAAATATGATCCGTAAAGTTTTTAAAATGTTTTTATGGATATTCATATATAGGGCTGAGCATGGAAGGTTCAAAACCGAACCGGACCGACAAAACCGACCGAACCGACAAAAACCGAACCGAACCGACAGCCCGTCGGTTCGGTTTCGGTTTAGGTTTTTCATGGTTTTCGGTTTCGGGTCGGTTCGGTTCGGTTCGGTTCGGCCCAAAACCGACGAAAACGCACACAAACACACATGAACCGAACCGAACCGACGGACCCGACACAAAACCGAACCGAACCGACCAAATTCGGTTCGGTTTCGGTTTACGTTTTTGGCGATTTTCGGTTTTCGGTTTTGTCGGTTCGGGTCGGTTCGGTTCGGTTTTAGACCGATGCTCAGCCCTAGTTCATATATAAATTTTAAATAACAATTTCATGAGTCGTGGTTATAAGTAGAATCGCCACAGTAACTCGTGTTTACCATTTGATATTTATATTCCCGTTACTAATAATTTAGCCGTATTTAATATTCAAACCCGTGTACGCATAAATTAAACTTTTAAATAGAATAACATGAGTCCTTATTTAAAAAAAATATTCTAATGGATGAAAGTCTAAAACTAATAATATTAAAACTAATTCGCATATTATAATTTTAATGGATGAAAGTTTAAAACTAATACTAATACTCATGTAATTTTAAACAAAGCTAATATTATAAAGTATAAGGGGTATAAAGTGTAAGGGGTTATTTGCGTTTTTTCTAAAGTTATTAAAAAACATGGAAACTTGTAATTTTACACTTAGCTCTATATAATTTATTTAAAATTCAACCACTATAGTTTTATTAATTACTTCCTCTTTTTTAAACTTTTTGTTTTCATAAATGTGACACCTATATTTTTATGCATTTTTTTTCTTAACCAAATTTCTCCACCAAATTTATTAAGTTTGACCAAAATCAATTCAATTTTGACTTTATTGACCAATCATATTGCTCGATTTCGCCTACGTGGCAAAATCGAGCTCTCCTATTGGTCTAATTTTTTTTTTCAATGAGAAAGGTTTTGCAAAAACACTCTGAAATGATGTAATTCTTTTATTATATAAAAGATGTAAGCTTAGATTAATTTTGGAGTATTTTTTTTTTTTTTTTGGTAAGGTGTGATACCCAAATTAAATGTTAGATGAAATTCCCAGCATAGTGTTGTGTTTCATATTAGCACGTTTACGACTCATGTAAAGAATAATTAATTAAACTGCTAGGAACGATAGCATTCTTAATTTCTTATAATAATCTTTTCATTATAAATTTTTTGTACTCACTGATTCATCAATGATATCAACCTATTTACAAACAAACACTTTATGCTAAGACAAAAATAAGCTGGCACTTGGTTTGCATTAGAATTTTACAGTGAATAAATGTTTCATGTTTGAAAAAAGATTGGAATGGGCAACGAAGAACTCAACTCTTTTAGGTGGGCATGAATCTCATCCCTTCGTATAAAGTGTCTATAAACCATAACTCAATAATGAGTAAATTGCAAAAGTTGTCATTGTGGTTTAGCCAAATTGCATGTTTTGTCCTTATCGTTTCGAAAGTGCAGACATCGTTCCTATAGGTAACTTACGAGTGCAGATTTCATCCTTGGCTAAATTGAAATGACTAATTACCCTTGTCTTCAGGGGATGGGCATTTTGGTCATTTTATTTTGACCATAGATGAAAATTGCACTCGTAAGTTCCCCACAAGGACGGTGCATGCACTTTCGAAAAGGCAATGACGAAACATGCAATTTGGCCAAACCACAAGGAAGATTTATGCAATTTACTCTTCAAAATAATTAGACACCAGCATCCTCCAAACACACCCTAATAAACTCCCTGGCAATATTGGTCTATTTATTCCCGTAGTATTCTTAATTTTATTTTTCTAATGAAAGAGCACTAGAGAGATGAAGAAAGTTTTAGAAAGTGAATCTTTGATAGAATGATTTGAAAACAGTGAATGATATCGAGTTAAATATATAAAATAAGCTTTAGCACGAAACCATGATGAAGGGTACTAAAACATGATACTAAAGGTTTTGGCTAGACCTGGTTAAGCGTAAAATGATACCACTCCTAAATTCCTAATGCACATCCGTATGCAAGATATTCCAATGATCTGTTGTAAAACCATTGTTCATTATAAAATATGGACCGGTGTACTCGTTCAAATTCAGTTAGTTTCCCACAACAAGTGACGTATTTAAGCTCAAGTCTTTTCAAGCTTCTTCCACAAATAGAACGCCCTTCTAATAACCGAGTCAAGTGAAAAACCTTCTGCATAAGCACCAATCGCTGTCAATAGGTTTGTAAATTTCTCCCCATTATCCTGCACAAATACCAAGTTGATCAACCAGTGGTGTAAGTTATTAGTGGGTCGAAAGTTGTCTAAAGTAACTTTACATAAAACATCCTAAATTAAAAAAAATTAAAAAAATAATAATAATAATAAATAAATAAATGCCCCAAAAAGGGATTATTGCGGAAAAGATATTGGTCTAGTAAAAAAATTTTGGATTACCACCCAGCCCTGCGCATACAAAATACCATATTTTGACCACTTTGCCCTAACATGTTGCCACCATTACCAAGATGCTCAAGAACATGTGTGAAACAATGAAACACTAACCTCTGGTTTTTTAAATACAAGATCACTGATGGAAAAAGGAACCATGTAGTGTGGAAGATCTGAACGCAAAAGAGCCTGCCAGAACATTACAACAAGTCACACAAAAAACCATAGAAATTTAATACAATTAATAAATGCAATTAAGCCAACATATCCCTAACAAAAGTTGGCAGTATCAATGAAAACCAAAATGTCCATCGTTTATATACTGTTGGTAATTTAGAATGCAAAAGCTGATATTGCTGGTAACTTACCAATTCTTTGCTTAGTATAGCAAGCTCCTTGTTTGCTATCAAAGTCTACATGTGAAAATAAAAAATCAGTTATTATTTGCTATAGTATAATCACTAAAATTAAAAGCTACAAAAATGATCCACAACATAATCAAACTACATGACTAAAAAAACGTCTCCAACACTTGTGAAAGTAGTTTTGATACCAATATACAATTAAAGAGAAGAATAAAGTATTCAACGGAACCTTTTTTATTCGCTCCTCTTCAACCTCATCAATACGTTGCAATAAATTCTCCAACGTACCTTTTAAATTCAGGTGAACAAGCAATAAGTTAAACATCATTTATGAAATGTTAATAGATCCAATATTTTTCTACATCAAAAGGATACAGGTATTAATATCAGTGAGACTGAAGACATGAAGAGTTTATATACCAAATCTTGATATTAGTTGTACAGCATGTACATCCCCTATTCCATCAACTCCTGCATTGACATATTTTCATTAGATGACAGCTAACAATTTTTTGTTCTCGTAATAGATGACAAAAATAACCTGGTATGTTGTCAGATTTGTCACCAACAAGTGCCATTACATCAACAAACTGAGAAGGTTGTATTGGTCCATACTTTTTAGCAAAATCCTCCATTCCATATGAAACCATACTACAGAGAAATAACAACATATGAAGAACAGGAAGCAAACATTTAAGAACAATGCTACAACAAGAATAACAGAGAAGATAGAAGTGTGTATAAGGAACACTTGATTGATAGGCCAAAAGGTGTGCTTCTCACTCAAAACCGCGAGGTGCAATTCGAAGAAGACGTAAAGAAGGAGATAGTATCTGGAAAAAGTCTTTATCGGGAGAGACAACTCGAACCTGTAACAAAGCAACGAAGCAACTATTGATAAGAACTTAATAACCAGTGCATAGGGTTAAGTTAGCTATCCATCTACACTACAAAAATGAATGATAAAATCAGACCATGCATCTAAAAGAGTTGCAAACGTTACCTTAAATCCAGCATCAACACTGCGTAAAGCCAAGGTCCCAATAACATCATCGGCTTCAACGCCAGGAACCTACCTTGAAATATATATACATTATTGATAGTAGAGGTAACAATCTGATATGAATGGGTCGATTTGGGTCGTATACTCGTATCTTATCTCACAGGTCAAATGGGTAAAACATATTGAAAGTCACACAAACTCTATTTTGAATCCATAATACAATCTCCTGAATCGTCTTGTTTAACGATTTAGATTACTGTTGCAATTGTGTTGTTTTGTAAACACATGAACCATTTATTAAAAATATTACAAAGATGGACAAAAAGTTTTTCAAACAACCCTAGACCCGTTTTGACCTGTAGGCAACCCATCCATCTCACCATCTGTAGCAATGGCAAACCTCTAACCTCAATGACTTTGATGGACATCGCTTTGATGGATGCTTTCAAGTATTGAAGGCCTTGCACTATTGTATCTGGAGTCGGTCCACGATTGCTCTTATATGACGGGTAGAGAGTGTGCCGAAAGGTCTGGCCTAAGAAAAAATTCAAACAAATTGTGTTGGAAATCACGTAAAAGATTATTAGTTTACTTTCATGCTTATTGCGGAATACAATAGCATAACAGATGCTTTGAAAGAAGTGACATGAGAGTGCACGAGACATGCATCTAATGATTAAACAGATATAGACTGAGCAAATTCTAATGAATGCTGTGGTACTTTATGGTAAAAAACAAGATAACCACTTAAACTTCCAGCAAAAAGCCCCCCATCAAACCCTTAGATATTCACATTTAGTTCCTCCAAATATTTGAATCTTAAAGTTGGCATAAACCTTGATTTAAAAAGATTTGAGACAAACAAGGGAGGAAAAAGCATACCTTTTGCATTAATTTTTTGTCTGGATGACTGAGGCAAATTACCAACGTAAAACCCTGAAAACATAAGTTATCAAAATGGGACCTAGTTCTAAGCCAATTAAGGAACATAAACATTAAAAAATTGTACTAGTGGAAAGAGAAATATAGAGTAAGTTTGATCGCGGAAGTTGATTAAAAAGGCAATGTGTACAAGTAGAGTATCACAAATATCACAAGAACGATGATATGATGCTCGATACAGTAATAAAAAGCCTAAAATACTCAAATACTTGCACCAACAAAAATGAAGGGAACTAATAGCAAGAGTAGCCTCATCAAGGTATAAGCCTCACCATCATGATCAAAAACCACCTGCATAAGAAAAGAATTAGATGTAAGCCTCAGAAACATATAAATAAGGTGAGATCTATTGACTAGGAAAAAAAAACATGAGATGTATTTGATGTAAATTGAGATATAGTCATGTAGACATTTGGGATTAGTTATCTATTTCCATAAATTTCAAGATTAATCAATCAGCTGTAGTAAAACTTGATTCGAACATTGATATTTTCCTTTAAAAAACAAAATCGGGAATGCATAATTGTCTTGGTTCATTAGACTAACAAAACATAGAAAGTAGAAACTACATACCGCTACATGTGATGGAGTAAATTCCAAGACATCAATTATCTGCCAAAAAGAAAAAATCAAAACAAGAGCACGAATCAGTAACATTAAATAGCTCGTAAACTTAACATTTGTTCCATTGTATTAGAGTGTTGTTTCTAATGTTAAATTTCCTAGCACCCTACTTCATTCGTCAAACGAAATATCTGTTAAAAAATGGAATTTGAATCTATTAATTATATTATATTAATCACTTCAGATAATGTTGTCAGATCTCATCTTTCTTCCAAAACATCAGCACCACGTAGATCACCTAAATTTTCACATAGTAAACTTTCATATGCACTTCCATTTAGAACTTAATATTTACATCTACATACAACCGACTCGGAGACACACATCACGCTGATAATCATCAAAATATAACTTAATAGTAACAAATATTGATAATAGTTATCAAATGGATAACCCCATTTTCTAATAACCCCAATGGCACCAAATGGCACCACAATTTCCAAGCTCAAACTCCTATTTCACAACATTGACACCTTTCAACCACAGCCTTCTAGTCATGCATCAGACATACACACACCCCCACAAAAAAAAGTGTGTGTCTGTGTATATACTTGTTGAATGAAAAAACTGGTGAGCAGGATAGAACATGACTTACAAGTGACAAAGCTGTAGATATTGTCATGACCCAGTCTCCATTGCCATCCGCATTAGACAGATGCCCATGATTTAATTTTGCTAGCCATAATAAATAAAGAAAAAGAAACACAATTAGGAAGTTAAAAATTATATATAAGTGGAGAACACGGCCAAAGTGTCCACATGGATGCCATTAGTAAGTTATAATGAATACACATCTAGATATACCAGACCACAAAAAACTCTCACCAAGAAGTTTGTAATAAGATCTGTAGATGATAGAAGTGCCATCGATAAGCATCACTCGACCATTTGAAGAATCAGTATTTACATCGTCTCTTTTCTGGGAAGAATCAAAGGATGTACTTTCCTGTTGAGTTGCTTCTCCTTTAACAGTCCTCAAATCTTTAAGAGAAACAGCCGGAGCAGATCGAGACAGTTCTAACTTTACAGAATTTGACACTTTGCAGTAACCCTGGATAAACCAAGTTAAGAACTCTATTATTAGGTCGGAATACAAAGACCGTCCTTCAGCTGTCTAAATTACGTTTTAGATAGCATTATAACAATACGGAACTATTTGTTGGCATTTCTACAAACAAACATCAAGGAAATAAGAATCTGTCAGCGTAACCAACTCTTTCGTCGAGAATCATGTTTACAACGCCTCAGACATAGTAAATCAATTTGTAAGACGCAAGAAATATGAATATCAGAAGAACTTATAATTCTAACGCTCAGATCACGTCCTATCAAGAAACTACCCATGATTCAGAAAACTTGCAAGGTTTGTGATTGCTGTGGAACATAAACAAAGACAGCGATCTCACATATTGTTTATTTAGATGATAGAATATAAATGTGACTGGTAATAATGGGGAAATGCAAATTTTATAATCAATGTTTAAGATAAAAGCCATAGGGATGACAAATGTTTCGATGGAACTGAAGTTGCTCACTCCAAGAAAGGCGTATGATTTCTCAACGGAAATAGTACTGAATTTGTTAAAGAAGACTGAAATGACATCAAACATAGCACAGACCACTTCTCAGTTGGTCTCCTATTGACTGATATACGAGCTTGTTGAAGGAGATGTATTAGTGTCTTATCAGGAGGTTTACCTACTTATCTCATGCTAGACCAAACATAACATATGTTGTCAGTGTTGGGTTTTTCAGCATAGCCTCTAAATTTCCATCTAAGCCATCTACAAGCAAAGCACGGAGGACTTGCTTCCGACTCGACTCATATACGGATGCTATTATGCAAAATCAGTTGTTAATGGGAGGCCAACTTCACAATACGTGGTAACTAAATAAAAGTTACGAGCTAAAGCTCAATGTGTGAAGATTATAGCAGATGTTTTAAAGAGCAAGAGGGATAGTTATGTAAGAATATTATGAGATAATAAGGTAACAATTAGCATAACCATAATCCAATACAAGATGGTCAAACCAAGCACATAAATCATTACATTACAAACAACAAACCCAATAATCCATAAGTACAACATATTAACAAAATGAGGAAAATAAATCACAATAAATACCTTGGGAAATCGTATAAGTGGAGAAGACGAAAGAGATGATGTGAGTTTGTGATTAGTTGAAAGGGTTCTTGTACAGCAGTAAATTGTTCTGCAAAAACTGTTAACAAAATGATTTGAACAACAACCCATTTTCCTTTTTGTTTTTCTTTTTAATGTTTATGCATTTTTCTGCTTGTTTTCTTCTTAATAGTGAAAGTGAGTGTTGTGGTGGTCCGGTGGGTGAGGGAGGGTTTATCGACCAGAATCCACTATGTTACTCACCCACCCCTCAACTTTCTTCAACAAGGTCTTTTAGGTTTGCTTATTTTAGTATGATTCAACTTGTTTTGTTTTTTACGAGTACAGTAAAACCTCTATAAACTAATAGTGTTGGGACCGAAATATTTTATTAATTTAGCGAGATATTATTATATCGATAAATTAATAATTTATTAATTTAAAGAGGTTTTACATACGACTTTTAAATTTTCAAGTGTAATATACTAGATACAATGTATACTCGTTAAAGATGAAAAATAAATTTGAAAAACAAGTTTCAATTAAAATTTTATGAATTCGTATTCACACTTTATGAAAATAAAATTAACACTTTTTGTTGCAATACGAGAAGACAACACATCAACACTTTAGTGCAATAAAGAGATTTTGAGATAAACTCAATATAGATTTGAAGTTCAACAAAAACAACAAGTGATAATGAATTCATTTTTTACTAAACAATTTTAGGATTTTGAAGTGTATCTCTTACACACACGCATATATAAATATATATGAAATTTTTAGTAATTATTAATTTATAGTTTCGTTAGGACTAATCTATATACACTGGGGTTTCAAAAAAATTATTATCTTATTATTTTATCGATTGGGGTCCAAATTTGCACTGGTCCCAAGTTGGGACCGGACAAATTATTAATTTTATCGAGGTTATTAATTTATCGAGTATTAATTTATAGAGGTTTTGCTGTACTTTTTAAAGGAGAATTTCATTTACACTCTTGCAAAATCTACAAATTACACTAATATCTTTACAAATTTTTTAGTTATGTTAATGTCTTTTAAAAGTTAAAAACTCTCAAATAAGCACAAACATATAATTAAATTCTAAATTAATGTTTTAGACTCTATTATAAAATTACTTTAACGAATTTACCTTTCTCTGCGACAACAGTTATCAAAAATTAAAAAAAACACACACACACACACTTACCTAAAATTAGAACATAAGAAAAAAAGATTCATACAAACTACACCGATACGATACAAGGCCTCTCTACTTAGTAATTCTCTTAAAAGCTAGTTTAAATAGGAGCATAAATAACGATTTCAAATGAGAAAGAAATACGTAAACTCTTCAATCGCATGCAAAGGAGAATTTGAATTTTATTTTAAAGTATATTAGGAATTTGGGATGTATATATACGATTGTTTTCTTCTTTTACTCTTTTGGTTTATTTTTTCCTTGATTTACGACTCATTAAAGGTATAACCCTGATAAAAAGTTATGAGACAATTTACAATTGCAGTTTTTTCCATTACTATTATTAGAAATAGGTATTAATTTGTTCAATTGCCCTCACCTTGATGTTAATTTTCCAAAGACCAACAAGAGGTGTTTCTGAGTATGGAACTCAAAAACTAAAAAAAGAGTAACGGCCTGTAGATGAAAAGCAAGCGCTGATCGATTTCACTAGAATCAATGGGGTAAAAATGTGATGTCTCATTCTATTAAATATTTACTAGCAGAGTACCCACGCGTTACGACGGCGAGTACTTTGTAAATAAAATTTTATGCGAGTAATTTATCTGGTTATATGTTATTCGTAACAAATGATGATAATATTATGGAGTTAAGAGGTATTCACCCATTATTTCATACGATGATACATATATCAAGGAGCATTTAGTGAAATGAAAACATAAATATGAGAAAGGCTGCATATACAACCGGACTGGCCGGCTGAACCAGACAAAACCACAAAAAACCACCAAAAATCGGAAACAGTTTGATAAATGGTTTGTTGTACGGTCCAGTTTTAAAAACCATGTATACAAGATAAAATAAAGTTATATTAATTGTATGAAGTTTTTTTATATTTGATTAGCTTGTACAATACATATATATTCACTGGTACATTTTTTTAACCATTAAATGGGAGGTTGAAAAGTCAAATGGTTAAAGATTTATTGGATTAAATGGTTATACTAATAGCTTAGTTAATTGTATTTGCTTAAATTTTATTTTAGGATGTCTTAAAGTTTATTAGGAGAGAGGAAACTAAATGCTTCATAAGTAGTGTAGATATGTAAGATACTAATTTACTTAATTGTACTTTAACAGCTTATTTGAATATATTTGAGAATTTATAAGTTTTGGAGGATATTTATGTGATTAAGAAAATGACAAGGATATTGATGTAATTTGCAAATTTTGCAGTGATATAGATGAGATTTTCCTTATTTTTAATTATCGCAACAAATTTTTTTCTGATTCACTCCTAGACTTTTAAATTTCGTCACTCTGATGTATCATTTTACCTCCTAAACCGGTAAGCCCAGTGTAACAGATTATCATTCAATTCATTTTTATTTTCTTTAAACAAGTTTTTATACAACCACCACTGCATTCTTATCTTTTTTTTACTCTCTATCACCATTTCCAATAAAATCTTCATGTATCTCTCTTCACGCACAGCTACCACCACTGCAACCACATTCAAAAAAAATCTGACCACCAATATCAATAATCTTCAATCTTTATCTCCCATCTCCATACTATAAAACCACCACCAATTCTCCACACCCATTCCGACAACAACCTAGAAATCTGGTCCCTAACCACTCCACCGCCGCATAC
>LBNU01006872.1:32890-69474 GCA_014162995.1 Artemisia annua
GATTTGGTAGGTGGGTTCGGTAGTGAGTGAACATCAAAAAATGTTTGGAGTGCTAAGTGATGTTGTGATCTTGGTTGAAGAATTAGAAGAGAAAAAGGTGTTAAATCTATAAAATTTCGGGGAAAAGTTGTAAATATCTTATATATATAAAGATTGAGTGACTTAATTTAATGTGCAAGAGGAATTGTGCACAAAATCATGTACTGGACAACATACTTGAAGCCACATCAAAGCTATATCAATTACAATGGAGGTCTCTATTGATTCAATTGAATGCTCTTAATCAATCATGCTGTTACGGAACACAAAAGGGCTGCAGTTTTAAATAATACGAATGGTATGCGTCCGTTTGCCCAGTTGGAGTGAGCAACCTGAACGGGGGTGTTAACCCAATAGATCTATTCACAACATCCACACTTACAAGTATTAACGGTTCATGATATGTAGGGGACTTAAGTGGTTATGTGGTAACTTAGGCATTGTAACGGTTTTTGTACTCATGTCCGCATAAAAAGATAAGCAATGTATTCTCACCCTGCGAGTTTAGAAATATTATAAACAAGTAAAAACGATGCTATGGAAACTCACCTCGAGCAAAGTAGTATCTTGGTAATCAAAAGTCAAAGTGTGAAAGGTAATGGCTCCGAAATGTAACCTAGTTAAGTACGGGCTCGACTTAGTACAACGCTTTAAGAAATGTGAAGATGTGAATGAGTTTTAAAAACATTGTATCACCATGACTCGTTGTGCTTGTGCTTTAGAAGTTAAAGAAAACATTTTGTCTTTTTGTCTGTTTTTGTCCTTTTGTCAGGTTTTCGTCTTTTAGTCGGGTTTTTGTACAAAATAACTATTTACTACATATAAAAGTTTAATTTTGCTCACTTGGCAGTTTTATAGAAAAATACGCATTTTTACTCATAAACATAACTATTTGTAAAAATAACCTAAGTGTCATATTTCTAGCGAAAATTCGGCATGACCCGTTCATAAATCTTTACTTTACCATTTTACCTATCTCGACTCTAATGATTTTAAAAACTATAGTTTATGAAAATATAGTTTCACTATTAGTGCAGTTTTTTATAAGAAAATATAGTTTACGCCGCAATCTTCAAAATAACATAACTTTCTCATTTTAAGTCCGTTTTTAGTGATTCAAGCGACCACGTTTAGCTTATAATGTCTACTTTCTATCTCTCTATCCTATTGTTGAAAATCTTAATCTCATTTTTCTAGTTTTTCTGTTTTAGGACAACGGGGTCCAAAAATGTTCATTTCGACACTTAAGCTATGTGTTTAACCGCAATCACAACTCCAAACTAGTCCTAAACCTCTTTCACCAATCTTTATCACTTTCTTAACCCAAATCAACTTCAACTAACCTAGTTTCCTCATCCACCAATTTATAAAGTAAGCTTAACTTTAAATCAACAGTTTAAACCACAAATCTTACACAAGCTAACTTAGTACACATATTTAAGCATAAAATGACAAACACAACAAGGTGATACAATTTTTGAATGTACAAAGTATGTATGTCGTGTATATGCATGTATATACACCTAGGGTTTTCAAAATCTTTACTTGTGATTTAATAAGATCAATTTGTACTTTTAGAAAATATATAGATTAAACACCTTTAAAGTACAATTTATTTGAGAAAAAGATGACTTACAAGTCTTCTTGAGAAAATGAAGATCTAGCGCAAATAAGACCTAAATCTTGTGTAAAAACTCAAGTATGTTAACCAAAATTACCAAATTTAAGCTTCTAGTACCCGAATCTTCCAAGTATTAACAAGGTTTTTGAATTTATGTGTGTGTTGGTGTGTGTATGATGGCAACAAGGAGAGGAAGCAAGAGATTTTGGTGAAATTTTGTTGTAAGTGTTGGTAACTTAGAGCACTCGGTATGGGGAACATTTAACATGCCATTCGTCCATTTTTTTCGTGCCATTCGTGAGCCACCATACCGGCCAACATGCCAAACTTGTGCCAAAAGTCTTTGAGCTACTCCACTAACTCATGCCAAATGCAACTTTTTCTTCTTTTTTTTATTACTTTTTTTTGTATTGTGAGTGAGTGGTAGTTTTAGTGGGGTATTTTGTGAGACCTAATAATATGTTAGTGGTGTGTTATGAGGGAGGGTGTTTGAATGATTGGTATGTTATTGGGAGGGTATGATGTGGCGTTGAGGTGGCATACCAATAACGTGTTAACGGATCACATGATAGCTAGCTAAAATGATATGGAACCAAAATTGATCCATGCAAGTACTCACACTTGTTTAACCATAATGAGAAACATGCAAGTTGGTTTGTGGTCCTTGTGGTTTGCGTCATATATGAGACGAAATGGGAGGGGGGTTCACTTGGACTCATTATTTGAAATTTGAACCTTATGTCATCATTTGGACTCAATATGCACATGGTATTGATATAGAGAGGGGTGGCGGTTTTAGCTTATCAAAAGGGATGAATTTTTGTAGTTTTTGTATAGTGATGAGTGGTGGTGTGAGCTATGATTAGTAACTTGGTCGGTTGGTGCAAAAACCATGCGCGTGTGAGCTAAAATGCAATTTACGCGCGTTTATTGTGAGACTTGCAAAATAAAATGTTATGTAACACCCGCAACTAGGAATATGGCAGCGGAACTGAGTTTGGGTGCTACGTGAGGGGTAAGACAGTCACATCCATAGAAAAAGATCTCATAACGAGACGTTTTAGCAAACACATATCATTCGAATACATTATTAAATGTTTAGAGTTCAAAAGACTCCCAATCATAAGTTGCAGCATTGGTGGTGTTACGAGGCGCGTTGAGTGCTCAAAAGCTCCTGAAACGATCTAGATAGATCTAGATACACCGATCTATCGAATCGACAAAGAAAAGATCTTGCCGAAAAATATTCCAGCGACGGTGGTAGCCGGACGGCGGTGGGTTTGGCCGGAGAAAATGACCGGCGAGGGTGTAGAGAGAGAAAGGGATAGAGTGTTGTGTGTGTGTATTAGTGAGAGATAGGGGGAGAGAAAATAATTAAAAAAAAAGTTTCATAAAAATGAGAGGGACTAGATGCGTACAAAAAAAAGTCGAGGGGTGGAAAGGAAAAAGGGGGCGAAGGGACCAAAAGCGTTAAAGTAGTTAAACTTTTGATAAAAACACTCCGGGACCCATTCGACATACCAAACGGACTCGAAAAATTACGAAACTTGCGACATTGTTCAAGAAATAATTTTCTAATAAAAATGAGTATAAATACGCATAACTTTCTCGAAGTCAATATATTTGGCAAATACGTTTTGTTTCATGCTTTCTAGGTTGTGCCGGTCCTATAAAGGGACAAAGTTCTCGTTTCTCAAGATATCTCACGTTCCTCAAGCCGAAATAAATCCAAGAAAATTTTAAATAATCACGTAATGCAAAAATAAAATATTTGGCTAGTAAAAAGGTTTGGAAAATACCAGATGTTACATGTCATGATGTAGGATACTAAATAATCTCTAGAACACGTATGGACTTGTATATGGATCGAATTCAAGAATAAGAAGAGAAGAAAGTTAGAGAGAAGTTAGAGAGAGAAAGTAGTTGGAACCTTGAGAGAAAACAAAAAAAAAAGAAAATAGATTAAGAGAATGAGAAGGTCCAACCCTCTCCCTTGGTAGGAGAGGGTATTTATACTTACAACATATTACTTGCCTCTACTAGGCTGTGGATCGAGCTGACAGTGGGTAAAGACCCGACCCGACTCCACAAATACTAACTAATACTAACACTACGTATTAACTAACATGATAAATACTACGAGCTATACAATGCTTTAAAGTACTTGGGGTGACCGAATATTCTATAGGAAAAACGTATTCCTAACAATCTCCCCCTAAGGGAGGTCACCCCAGAAATTAAATCTTGAGTTCTAGCATTGAGATCTTTGTAGATGTGTTTGTAGCTCGCAGTTGTTGATTCTTCAGTGAAATGAACTTTGTGCTTTCAGCAGCGGACTCAAGATGACTTGATTGATGTGTAGGATGATCTTAGACATTGCTTCTTGTTCATCATCCNTGGTTATCATTGCTCATAGGGAAATTGAGGGAGTATAATCTAAGCTGTTCGCACAAAACTCTGATGCAGAAAGATCATGATCCAGAAATGTGTCACATGACTCCATTAATTGAAACTTCTGAAGCTATATCACAATGTACATGACACATTTCTGGACACTCAAACAATTATATCGACACAAATGGAGTAACTTAACACTTCCATTCAAAGAGATGGCAAGCTACTTATTGTGGATTTTTGAATGCCTTTCCAACATGCCCATACATCTTTGTTGAGTGAATATCCATGGTTGAATAGTTCTGATGACTCCTTTTAGATGTCGGTATGAGCATGTGGAACTAGAGTGATGGTGGTGAAAATGATAAGTTTGGTATGTTGAGCTGCATAAAACTTGGTTAGTAATAAAACATACCAGCACTTACAAGTTCGGACTTCGAGATCGTCAACAGCATAGTGTGAAGACTTTCTCTATTCCTTACCAAGGCCGTTCCTAATCGGATGCCCCCGAAAGGGCTTTCACTGACATACCGAAGTACACCAACGATTAGGTGAATCGTTGGAGATCACCCCACGACTGTAGACCCTTTGGAACACCACCGCGAACACTAAGCATAATCCACGAGAGATTACCGAAGTGACCTGCTGTCAGGGCTGTTTGATGTTGACCCTGGCAGGATTCCACTCAATCATTGGGAAATACATATGTATATTCCCTCATAAGTGTTCTTGACAGATTGCTAAGATCTGCGTAGGACTCAAAATATTACAGCTGGTGTCCTTAATGTTGAACAACCAGTGTAGAAGTATCAAGTGTTCCTATGAGATCTTTTGATGCATCTCTTGGCTCTAGACTCAATAAGTGCAATTTGGTTATCCTATGGCGGAGACTAGGGAGGGGTCTCCTGTTTCAATATCAACTAGCTCTAAGAGACAAGTCGATAGATTACACCGGTTCCCCGTGAGAATGAAACAAGCTCTTTTAAGAGAACTTGAGTGGCTGGAAGGTTTAGTGCAGTACATCACTGGGTCCATGACGTCTTATCTTCAATACCGATGTTACCTTAGTAACAATTAGTAGCATATGAGTTGAACCCGGTTTCTGCCCTAAGGTTGAATAATTTGGAGGGCTATTTCTTTTCACCCTTTCTCATTTCATTTCTTTTTAATTCTTCAACTCCTTCAGTGCTTACCGAGACTTCATTACTAGATCCTTGTTGGGTTTGTTCCAGTCCTAGCTCAATCTCAGTCGGCACTCTTCCCTTTCTCACTTTTCTCCTTTTTTCAATCATTCCTAAGGACTTCTAATCTAACTATTAGATTGTCCCTGGGAAGATCCCTCCGGTTCTGGTGGATCATGGGAACATATACCTAACCTTACCATCCTTATAACTCCATGCTTTAAAGTAAAGTGGTCGATCTTTTGGTATGTTTCCATAATCGTCATATAACCAAATCATTGAAAATTCTCTCAAAGTGTTTATGATTAAGAAACACATTTTGTTAATACTTTGAGAGTTTTGTAACTTTTCAAATGCTCCCCCTTAACATGTGCTCATAGGTTTTAGATAGAAATTTGCACATGTCGGGGTGAGTTGCACTTTTGAATTGATTCACTCTTAATAGAAATATACCCTAGGGACACGTTTACGTTGCTTAGTTAAAGGGATCCATTATCAGCTTTTAGGTGATAACTAGCCCTAATAACTAACTTGAAGTTGTTAACATTCCTTAAAAAGGAAGTTAGACCCGTCAAAGTATACATCTAAGAAGAGCTTCTCGAAACGGTACTTTCTACTTGGATAAATCCTTTCGAATTCTAACGTTTGTGTTTCGTCAATTCATGAGTCAAATCTGAGTCATAATCAATTCACGGTTTCTACTTGTTATTGTAAAAACACGCGAAAGACTCTTAGCCACTTGCTCCCCCTCAATATGTGCACATTGATTGATTCAATTTGAAAGTTTTTAAAACTTTAGCACATATGGGAGAGCGTACATTTGAGATCATTTATTCACCATTTATTCACTTGCTCCCCCTCAATATGTGCTTTGATTAAAATTCAAAAACTTCAAAAATTTTAGCACATACGGGAGAGCGTACCTTTGAGTCCAAAAAATATCACGTTTAAAATCAGATTTCATATTTTAAATCACATTCTCTCCCCCGATCAAAAAATTTCAAATCTTTTGAGAGTTTGTGATCCCAATTGATTTAAATGATTTTAGAAGAAAAATGGGAGGAAATGTGGTAAAATTTTATCATGTACTGATTTTTGAAACACCTTTTCACTGCTGCTGGTGCACAAAGTTTTAAAGGTGCCGAAATTTTGAGCAAATACGCTCCCCCTCAATTAATGACCCGATTTCTATTTAAAGAATTGGAGTCATTAGGTTGAGCGGTAAGGTATTTGTAAACATTTTAGCCCAATAGCCACCTTGTAAACCACAAAAACTCTCTTGAAGAATCATAAGAGAGAGATTTTGGGATGAAAGAAGACTTCTCTTCTTTTACTAGAAGTGATGCACTGAAACCTACATCATTTCTATGATGCATGGATGTTGCGTAATCCATGCCCGGGTGAGGTTCACCCGTTGTTAGGAACAACCGTCTTTTTGGCGACGTGTTTTCCTCATTTTGAAAAGCGGGTTGCTATCTGAAGTAATAGCAAGCCATAATTTTACGAGCCGGTTACAGTCTGAAATAACTGCAAGCCATTTAAGCATGTTTTGAAAAAAAACTTTTTGAACTTCTGTTCGAACTTCATTTAAAGACCCGTGTCATTATTGAATGACATTTCTAGGACCGTAAATGTTATCGATGCCAGAAGACATGCCTTAAAACAAAACTATTTTTGGTGTTTTCTATTTTTCTGATTTTTATGGTTTTTTTCTTTTTTTTTTCTTTTCTTTTTTTTTTTTTTTTGAAAATTTTATAATTTTCTATTTACAATTTTTGAAAAGAAAAATATGTATAGAATGGAGTGTACGCTTGGTTTTTAAAGAATGGTTTAGCGATGCACTTTCCTTACATTGAATTCCAACGAGGATTGAAAACCGGTGTTTCATTTTGAAATAACACTCGTGGAATCCATGGAGATTTAAAACTCTTTTTCCGTTGAAAAGTTGATTGAGAAACCCGGTGTTTCTCTTGGAGTTTTGAAATCTGAAAAAGAAGATTTCCTTCTAAAGTTAAACCACATGGGTTCTTTTTGAAGATTTGTTTTTGTGATAAATGGAAATCTTCCGGCATTTGAGATTACGAAAGCAAAGTCATTCTTATAATACATCGAAAGCATTTCAGATTTTGAAAATTTGAAAGAATTTGAACGACTTCGCTTTGGTCTCCATAATTGCTTTACCGGTGTAAAACGACTATGTAGAGTTTGAGAAACATGTTTCACATCATTTAAATACAGCTTCAAGTATGGCCTTTTGACACATTTAATCCTCTTCAAAGTATGTTTCATAATAACCATTTTGATAATAATTGAAATTTTGACGAAACGTATCATGACTTTAAATGACATGTACATGCTCACAGGAAAAATGCATCATGTACAAACAAGCATACATATGAATCAACACCTCATTCTAAATCAACCAAAGTGCACAGAGTTAACAAATAAACACACAAGATCACAGATTAATTCATTCTTTCACTCGAAATTTTTGACTCTTATCATGGTTTAGGATTATGATTTTGTGAGTTTTCATGCACGCAAGCATCATAATGCATGGATATTGTTCAGCAAAACGACCTAGTAATAGCAGCAAAGAACATCGACATTTTAAGCCCTAAATCTCATGATTTCAACCTATGTTGTTTCTAATCAAGCAGGCACTTAAACAAGCATTCATTGGTGTTCCCTAAGGCAATATGAACTAATTAATTAGATTAAAACACATCAAAGAGAGATGATCCAATCGATAATTACATAAACCTTAGTCTCTAATTATGCCTTTTTGACCGTTGAACTCATTTAAAGCATTTTTGTAACAATTAGTCAACAACCAATTAGAAACCCATAAACGTGGAAAATAATCGAGGATCAAAAATCATTAGTCTGTATTGTTGAGGTTTTTCATGAAGAATTATGAAAAGGTGTGCCAACTTCATGATGTTGTGAAAAGTTTTTCCTCCTCAAAACATGTTCCATTTTGACACAGCAAAGTAAAATTTATTTTAATCGAGGAACATAGTTTTGAGGATAGAAAGTTTGCACACGAGGAAAGAAGATTACTTTTTGTAGTTTTTGAGAGTTTTTGTATTTTCTTTTTGGTTTTATAAAATATATACAAGGATACTAATTAGTTTAAGAAGATTTTTACATGAGTACCGAAATGAGAGTATCGTTCAGCTCGTTGTAGAAGTCTGTAGTCAACATCTCTTAAACTTTCACCACCAAAGCTTTCGAGGCTCACGAATTATCGTTTGAACTTGTGGTTGCCATGATGTAATCTTAAACGGGATTTTACAACTCTTGTGACTTAAACCGAGAGATCGATTCTCTCCCGGGATTTTACTAAAGTCAACAAAAGAAAACGAAAGATGTAGTATGCGAGTTAGACTTAGAGTGAGATCTTGGATAAGTCACAATTAGCACTAGGTATCAAGTCGCGACAAGTCAAGTTACAATAGATCCGATCGTAATAAGTTAAGTCGTAAAGATTAACTCACAACGTCAAATTACAATCAGACTAATCGAAATGACTTTAGTCACAACAATTCACCAAACACCAATAATCAAAAAATCACTAGAATATCACATCTTAGTTAATCGCTAGACACCACCAAATCACTGAAGTATAGCCTCCTCAATGCAAAGCTTTGGTAGCTTCCCCTTTAACTGACAATCATCTTCATGAGATCACTTCTCCCACGTAGTAGAAATGATGCAAACCGCCTCATTGTATGAAGCTCAAAAGCCCAAAGAAACCGATAACGCCGAAGTAACAAGGTGAACCACAGATCATCTTTGCGGTTATCAATCCTGGAATAAATGATTAAGCCCGATCACATGACCTTGTTGTGCGTCCCCGATGTACACATTTCTCTGTGGTTTTGAGCAATTGTCTGTTCAGGGGAACAAGATATCAACATCTTCATCTTACCAAATGCTTTCCAGTTATCTTACACATAAAAGCTCAATCCATATTGTACACATGTACCCAACACAAGAAGAAACGATGACACCAAAGTAACAGGCTGAAGCACTGATCATCTCTGCGGATATCAACTCCGAAATAAGTGTTTAAGACCGATCACGTGAACCTGTTGTGCGTCCCAGATGTACACATATTTCTCCCATGATGGTTGCGAACTCATCGGAGTCAGCATAACAATGTGTACATGAAGCAATAACCAGAAGCATTTTAACATAAATTATATAGGCTCGCATGAAGATATCAATAAGCAATATCATCTCACACTCCAAATATTCTTCTCACATTTCTTCCCGCTGAAAGCTGAAGTAGTACATACCACAAGTATCGAGAGACCACTTCCCCCACGAAGATGGAATAATACACCAGAAAACGAGTTAAGACACTGATTGTCTCTGCGGTTGTGAAATTTGTCTTCCCGGCATAACTTCAATTAAAACGAAGTATTAAGTTCATCACATGTACTCTTTATGCATTCAGATGTATGTCTCCTTTCCCCCTTGCTAGTTTTGATACCTCAGAATCAGTAACACATTTTTTGCACATCTACTTGAAATTTTGTGAGAAGAACAACATTTGCTTAGATGTATCCTGTGAGAATCAACTGCTACAGAAAAACTCTCTGACTATCATTATCAACCTTATATTCAGTCGGCTATTGCTATGACCACTTTGTGAAGTAAACCCGATATTCCCAACTTCAAAATGAAGTAGAATTCCCCGTTCATGTGACTTAAGCTTGCGCAAATGTTGGAAGAGCGATGTAGAGAAGTTGTGCTCCAAGCAAATCTCTAAGTACTCAATACTTCAAACAAAGTATGAGACATTAACACCTCTTGTGATTATCCACAACGTCATGTGCGTGTGACACTGAGTACTACAACGGAACTCCTTAAAGTGATAGTTAACCAGGTCTTCAACCATCCACCTCGACTGCTGGTAACTAGATAAACCAAGTCTTCAACTTAAATCTTAATCACGAGCAAGTTATCATTGAAAGTCATGCATCCAACCAACCTCGACTTCAAGATAAAATAAAATCACACCATTGTGAAAGTAAACTTCAATCTCAAATAAAGGATACCAAATAAACTCCAAGATCACTTGACATTCCATTTCCAAATTCTTAGCCGACATTTTCCTTTATATTCTTGTGGTTGATTACAGGGTGCACATTGGAAGGAACAACCCGTGACGAAAGAGATTCACGTCCATGCTGGTGACTTGGAGACCACATTTCATAAGCTTTCGTATGTCAACCAACCTTTTCGTGTGCAGCTACATTATTCAAGTAACGGATCATTATTCAAGTGCAGCTTCAATATCATGATAGTCATCATCAACACCTCTAGGAATAACTGGAGATTGGGTATTCTGAGTAGTCTGAGAGATACTTCAAGACAGTTCATCTTGATTAATGGAGATTGACGAAGGTGAACCAGTTGAGTCAACAGGAACCGGAACAAGAGCTTTAGGAACTAGATGATCAACATTCGTAGAGGCTTGGAAGTATTCATCAAACATACATCCCAGTCATCCTTAGTAAAAAGAACATTAAGTATTGGTGGAGAGTCGTATGACCATTCTTCAATCATCACTCAATCATGTAGTATATTCACACTTCTCAACAAGTGAATGAAAATTTGATTAACGAGGTAGATCCACTTGATGACTGAAGGAACATGGAGAAAACATGAAACATGTTGTTGAGAATGGTCACGAAAAAGAAGATTTCTCTTCTTCCGAAGATAAGGCGCACTGAATCGTACACCCTTCTTTTCTTTGATGAACGGGGCCTGAAGAGTTGTCAGCAGACACCATAATGTAGACATTAAGGACCGAGGCTTGAACTGAGGTGTTCAAACGCCATAGTCATTGAAGAACGAGGCCTGAACTGATGTATTCAGACGTCATAATGTAGACATTGAGGACCGAGGCTTGAACTGAGGTGTTCAAACGTCATTGTACACATACATTAACATTGACATTCCAAACCTCCTGAAGCAGGAGATATGCTTACTTTAGGCCTCCAAACTTTGAGTCTTCTCATGTAGTGAATGATTGATGTACCTGCAACTGAGTAAGGACTACCTGCACTAACATCACAAACTTGATTGCATATATATGGGTTAGTGACAACAATAGCCAAACTCTTGGGGGTTTCATGGTCAACTATGGCATTGCCATCAGTAAGCACCTTTCCAGTAGGTATCCACTTAAGTCCAACGCACTTAAAAATTCTACTAGTTGGAATCCACTTATGGCAAGGTCTAGGATTACTAAGCTTCTTATGCATAGTAGAAGGCTTATCAATATTCCTAATCTCCAAAGATTTAGCAGTTTGTATCCACCTAGGAGAAGTTTTAGGTTTGTTTTGCTTCTTATGCATTGTGAATGACTTATTGTAGATCCTAGACTTAACAGGTTGAACCTTAGAAGTGTTCCTCAATAAATTAGGAGGCATCCTACAAGGTTGTGAGCCTAAGATACCATCCTTTTGAAGTAGTGCCCTTTTCCTAGCCTTTTCCAGATCATAGTTCTTGTCCAAGTCATTTATATTATAAGAATTTTGAATCTTGATGCTTGGTCTTGACACTGTTTTCGAACTAATCCTAGAGGAGCTGGGAGCAGAATTAGCTACATTTTGAGGTTTAGCATAACTAGAAGCATTAATCTTAGGCAAATAATGTGGAGTGACTGGTTTTGTCAAAACTCGTTCCGCATCAACTTGGGAGGCAAACCGTGTTTTCGAAAGTTTTGGTCGTTCTGATCTAAACGCAGTCGGTTGCCTAACAACTGATTGGTTTCTATTTGATGGTAAACTGGTTTCCCCAAGATTGATGGTTTTGCAAACTTAGTGTTTACTAATGCTGTAACTGTGAAACCCATTTTCAGAAATTGAGCTTTGAATTCATCATTTTTGGCAATCAAAGAAGTTGTTTGTTCTATCGTCTTAGTTCTCATTTCTTTGATTGTCTCATTAAGATTTTTACAATTCTTTTTCAAAGACTCATTTTCCACAAGTAATTTAGCCACATTATGTTCTAATTCAATAACAGCGCAGTCATGTTTAGTCTTAACTTCATTACACATATCACACAACTCAGTAATACGTTTTTTCAGGTTGTTGATTGTCAAGTTCTTTGTTTCTAGCTGAGCTTTCAAATCATTAATCATAAAGAATTCACGAAAATCAGGAAGTTCCGGTTCTTTATATGGTTGGTTAGTTTGAAAACTTTCTTCCTTTTGTTGCATTGCGATTTCAAGCGAAATACAATGTTTTTCAAGTTGTAAAAATCTATTTGAAAATTCATTAAATACTTCCTTATCAACCATATCATTTGATTTAAACAACTCAGCCGTAAACAACGAACTTGACTCATCATCATGTTCATCATACTGATCACTTTCTCCCCCTTTATGATTCATATTTGTTGAATCAGAAATGGTATTGCTATCAGTCTTTTCCAACAAATATGTATCGTAAGTGGGCATAACTTGATCAGTATGCAGACGTTAATCAGAAAGCACATTATGATGTTCAGTTAGGGGTACCTCAGCACACGACACTTGTTCTTTTACTGCTTTGAAATCTGCATCCATGTCATGCGTAATAAGTGTCACTGAACTGCTGGTAGTGTCAAGCTTATCAGTCTCTGATCCTTTGCATATCGTGACGACTGACCCAACATCCGATGCTTTACCGGAATCACCAATACCATCACATGATAGCACTATGCCTTCACCTTGTCGTCATACATAAGCTTGTGCTGTGCTTTTTCCTCAATGAACCTCTTCACATTACCCATGAGTTGGATGAGTGTATCTCTGAACGTGTCAACCTTGATTCTCGTATGATCAGCAAAACACTGTTTCGTCATCTGACTATCGTAGTCATAATCCATATTGAATTTCGAATCGATGAACACTTGAAGTTGTTTGTTGATCACACAAAGGGCAGCCATGGATCCAATTTTTGAAGATTCTTCTTGGTCAAGTTGTTGTTGTAATGGATCTAAGTTAAGAATCATTGTGTCTGTGAAAGTCTGAACATTTTGACCAAAGAGTGTTGCAAATGCACGTTCGAATCCCATTTTGAATCCAGTTCCCTCTAAAAGTACCGAGAGGTGTGAATGAAGTAGTCGAAAACATTCTATGCAGCTTTCATTTGCATTGTGAAGCACTTGTTGTGGCTGAAGCAACTCTCTCTCATGTGAATTAGAGCACAAAGATTCCATTGTAGTAGTTTCAGTTCAAAACCGGTAGTCTGTTGTACATTGTCGAAGATCTGATGGCCATCAAACATGTCATACAATTTGAGTATCTCTGAGATGACAGAATCTGAATTAGTAGACATGATTGTGAACGTGCACGGGATTTTACAATTCTATGATTTAAACCGAGAAATAGATTTTTTTCGCGGGATTTTACAAATCAAGAATAAACCGTGAGACTCCGAAGAGTAGATTTGGTTTGGTTGAAGTGAGTTTGATTGATGAAGTAGACACGTCTCAGTGAATTTCAGGTAGCCCTCGTGTCTATGAGATCTGAATAAACCCTGTAATAAGTCCAATAAATCCAATAATACCCGAAGAATATCTCAGCCCAAAACAATTCTCAATCTCGGAATAATTAGGCTCAAACAAAACCGTGATCTAAAGTTATACCCGAAAATACTCTCACAAGATTTTAGACCAACTAAAATTTACCACAACAAAAATTAGGACCAGATAAATTCCAACAACAATTCGGAAGAAGAATTTGCTCCTGGTGAGTGTACGAGCCCAGCTGGTCAAATGCAATCACACGGCCCAATTTAATCTGACGCAGCCCAAATGAAATAGCCAAGCCCAACCGGATTATTAAACCTGAATAAGGCCCAAAGACAAATCCGGACCCGGCCCAACTAACTAAAATCACCCAAATCCTAAAATCACGCTATATAAGTCCACTAATCACCCCAACCCTAATTACAATAACCCTAATCTCTCTCAAAAACATACGCAGTCACCACAACAATCTCTCAACTAGACAAAAACAAATATCATCTCTGTGATGATGAATCACGAGCACTCGTTCTAGTTTTAATCCGAACAACAACCACAAACAAAAACTTTCGGTGATTACCAGAAGTATTCTAAGGTAGGTTGATCTATTGTTGTTCTTGTTTGTTTATGTTCAAACCGAATAAAAAGGAGAATAATAACACTCTTGTTGTTGTTCTTCTTTTAATTGTTCAGATATTAAAATGAATGACGGCTTCAATATGGATCTGTGATGAGCTTGTTTCGTGTGTTAGATCCTTTTAAAGGTCTTGAAATACCATGTAAAACACGGAAAAATTCTGAGATCTTTGTATTCCTTTTGTATATATTTTATCTTTAAATGATTTTATTTCGGATCAGTGATGAGTGTGGTTCAAGCAAAAAGGAATCTATAACTTGTTGTGAATGATATTGAACCCTTCTGAGATCTTGTTGTTGCGTTATGTTTGTGAACGAATCAAGGCAAAGGAAATAACGTAAATGTTATTATCCTTACCTTTTGTTTCGGATAATTGTAGAAGTTAAGCTTCCAAAGATCTATGATGATATCTTATCGAGTGTTTAGCCTTTGATGGTCTTGATGAATCTATGACACACGAAATATTGACTGAGATCTTGAGTTCTGGTTTTTGAATCAGTTTAGAGATCGATGATGATATTCGTATCGTGTTTAGATATGAAACTTATCTTGAATTGATTATATAAAACATGAAGCTAAAACTGAGATCTTGATTGTGTTAATTGTGTTTGTTGTTCTTTGACGAATTTAACCGCTACCAAGACATGAATTTTGGGCAGCGTTTCGTTTAGGTAAAGCACACAAAAAAATTAACCGCTACTAAAAAGATAGCCGCTAGAAGAAAGGTAGCCGCTACTTTTGGACTAACCGCTGTGATAAAAACTTAACCGCTACACAAAGGGACAAGGGACGGGTACTGCTGTCATCTTCATGAAATTTGTCTATTTCCAGATTTGGCTAAAACAACTCCACATCAGCCCAAACTTCTACTAAAAATAGTAAAAAATAAAGAAAACCGCTATGAAGAAACTATCTTCAATGAGTATTCGAATCAGCTTAAAAATAGACCTAAGCTCATAAAATAAGCACTCTGATCACCTAAGCTAGGAAAAATGGACCTATCTTAACACAATAGTACAATTCTTAAACAAATTAAACCATAAACAAAGACCAACCATTGATATACCAATAGTACAATTCGAACCAAAAAAAAACCACAAGGAAACCAAACTAAAATCCGAATAAATCAAGTCCCAAAGATGTAACCTTGGCTCTTGATACCAATTGTAGGATACTAAATAATCTCTAGAACACGTATGGACTTGTATATGGATCGAATTCAAGAATAAGAAGAGAAGAAAGTTAGAGAGAAGTTAGAGAGAGAAAGTAGTTGGAACCTTGAGAGAAAACAAAAAAAAAAGAAAATAGATTAAGAGAATGAGAAAGTCCAACCCTCTCCCTTGGTAGGAGAGGGTATTTATACTTACAACATGTTACTTGCCTCTACTAGGCTGTGGATCGAGCTGACAGTGGGTAAAGACCCGACCCGACTCCACAAATACTAACTAATACTAACACTACGTATTAACTAACATGATAAATACTACGAGCTATACAATGCTTTAAAGTACTTGGGGTGACCGAATCTTCTATAGGAAAAACGTATTCCTAACACATGACACATTAAATAACTCTAATAGGGTCGTAATATGTTAATTTAATGTAGACCATGCTCGGTCTAGTGCTGTTACGCGTTAAAGTCGTTTTTCATGTTGCGCGAGTTCACCTCTCGGTTTTAGGTTTAAGTAAACATGTAAGTGTTAAAAGTGAATGTTTTGAGTTTTTTGTCAAATATTGACTTAGAAAATTGACAGTTTACGAAAAATGCCGCTTTCACGTTTACGCAGTTTGAGTTTACAGTTATGCGTAAAGGTAAATAAGTAACTTTCAAGTTAATAGTTTTAAGTAAAAAGGTAAATAATGACCTGAAAAGTGCGAGTTGTCACATTCGGCCTACAAAGACTTTCTTTCCTTGCCCTACTACACTCCCCGAGTATCTTAACCGAGAGTATCCTTTTACTAGTCAATAAGCTCCCTTATTCGGCGAAGAAAACCTTACACGTCGCTTATACACTATTTCCAACATTAATCTAAATGTCGAGTTCTTTCTCGGGTACAATCACTTCTGTCACAATATGTATTTTGAGGACTAAAATACTAACCAAACAATCTACAAGATTTATGGTTGTTTGATATAATGATGGTATATGATGATAAACAATATACAATACAATGTTCAATGCAAAGACTAGTAACAAAACTTGGAAGCATTGTAGTCTTGAATGATAATGGTGATCTCTTTGCTAATAAGATGGTTAGTGTAGAATCACTGTAGGACACACTAAAACATAAAACACGTTTGGTTCATGTGGTTAGATGGATCGAATATGTTAGAAACTAGAGATTAGTTAGAGAGAGAAAGTGGGAGCCTTTTAGAGAGAGAAAGAACAAGAGAAATGAAATTACTAGTGAAAGGTCCAACCTTCTCCCTTGGTGGGAGAAGGTATTTATACTTACAATGGATGAATGCCTCTATTAGGCTGTGGAGCGGGCTGACAGAGGGTAAAAGTCCCGACCCGACACCACGTATACTAACTAAAACTAAGCTACGTATTAACTACTATATTAAATACTACGACCTACACAATGCTTTAAAATACTTGGGGTGACCGAATCTTCTATAAGAAAAAACGTATTCCTATTAATCTCCCCCTAAGGGAGGTCACCCCGGAAATTAAATCTTGAATTCCAGCATTGAGATCTTTGTCGATATCTTTGTAGCTCGTAGTTGTTGATTCTTCAGTGTAAAGAACTTTGTGCTTTCAGCAGCGGACTCTAGATGACTTGCTTAATATGTAGGATGATCTTTGGCATTGCTTCGTGTTCATCATCCAAGTATGTAGCTTCAAGTCATCTTTGAGTAGAAGTGTCTCTATTGTGAAGTTTCGACTATTTTTGTGTTGTCATGCTCACACTTTTCTGGATCATGATCTTTTGCATCAGAGTTGTAGAAGAATAGTTGAAGCCCATTCCATGATCATGATTTCTTTGAATTTGATGTTGAGGTGTGAGCATGAGGTGATGAATCAGCATCTTTTCAGCAATCAGCAGCAACCGCCAACTTCTTTGTCTCTGGTGGGAGAACGCCTTTCCCACATGCCCATACATCTTTGTTGAATGAATCTCCATGGTTGAATCGGTCTGAATACTCCTTTTAGATGTCGGTATGAGCATGTGGAACTAGAGTGATGGTGGTGAAAATGATAAGTTTGATATGTTGAGCTGCATAAAACTTGGTTAGTAATAAACATACCAGCACTTACAAGTTCGGACTTCGAGATCGTCAGCAGCATAGTGTGAAGACTTTCTCTAATCCTTACCAACGCCGTTCCTAATCGGATGCTCCCGAAAGGGCTTTCACTGACATACCGAAGTACACCAACGATTAGGTGAGTCGCTGGAGATCACCCCACGACTGAAGACCTTTTGAAACACCACCACGAACACTAAGCGTAATCCACGAGAGATTACCGAAGTGACCTGCTGTCAGGGCTGTTTGATGTTGACCCTGGCAGGAGTTTCCACTCAATCACTGGGAAATACATAAGTATATTCCCTCATAAGTGTTCTTGGCAGAGTGTTAAGATCTGCGAAGGACTCAAAGTATTACAGCTGGTGTCCTTAATGTTGAACAACCAGTGTAGAAGTATCAATTGTTCCTATGAGATCTTTTGATGAATCTTGTGGCTCTAGACTCGATAAGTTCAATTTGGTTAACCTATGCGGAGACTAGGGAGGGGTCTCCTGTTTCAATATCAACTAGCTCTAAGAGACAAGTCGATAGATTACACCGGTTCCCCGTGAGAATGAAACTAGCTCTTTTAAGAGAACTTGAGTGGCTGGAAGGTTTAGTGCAGTGCGTCACTGGGTTCATGACGTCTTGTCTTCAATACCGGTGTTTCCTTAGTAACAACCAGTAGTAGATGAGTTGAACCCGGTTTCTGCCCTAAGGTTGAATAATTGGAGGGCTATTTCTTTTCACCCTTTCTCAATTCATTTCTTTTCAATTCTTCAACCCCTTCAGTGCATACCGAGACTTCATAACTAGAACCTTGTTGGGTTTGTTCCAGTCCTAGCTCCATCTCAGTCGGCACTTTTCCCTTTCTCACTTTTCTCTTTTTTTTTCAATCAATCCTAAGGACTTCTAGTCTATCTATTGGATTGTCCCTGGGAAAATCCCTCCGGTTCTGGTGGATCATGGGAACATATACCTAACCTTACCATCCTTATAACACCATACTTTAAAGTAAAGTTGTCGGTCTTTTGGTATCTTTCCACAATCGCCATATAACCAAATCATTGAAAATTCTCTCAAAGTATTTATGATTAAGAAGCACAATTTTCTGACACTTTGAGAGTTTTATGATTTTCAAATGCTCCCCCTTAACATGTGCTCATAGATTTTTGATTGAAATTTGCACATGTCGGGGTGAGTTGCACTTTTGAATTGATCCACTCTTAATAGACGTATACCCTAGGGNACCATCCTTATAACACCATACTTTAAAGTAAAGTTGTCGGTCTTTTGGTATCTTTCCACAATCGCCATATAACCAAATCATTGAAAATTCTCTCAAAGTATTTATGATTAAGAAGCACAATTTTCTGACACTTTGAGAGTTTTATGATTTTCAAATGCTCCCCCTTAACATGTGCTCATAGATTTTTGATTGAAATTTGCACATGTCGGGGTGAGTTGCACTTTTGAATTGATCCACTCTTAATAGACGTATACCCTAGGGACACGTTTACGTTGCGTAGTTAAAGGGATCCATTATCAGCTTTTAGGTGATAACTAGCCCTAATAACTAACTTGAAGTTGTTAACATTCCTTAAAAAGGAAGTTAGACCCGTCAAAGTATACATCTAAGAAGAGCTTCTCGAAATGGTACATTCTACTTGGATAAATCCTTTCGAATTCTAAAGTTTGTGTTTCGTCAATTCATGAGTCAAATCTGAGCCATGCTCAATTGAGATGCCAAAACTTTTTATTCATCACAAACCATTTTGCTCTCCCTCAATATGTGCATTGGTTTAAGTTTAAAATTTAAAAACCTTAAAAATTTTAGCTCATACGGGAGAGCGTACATTATAGTCCAAAAACATCACATTTTAAATCAGATTTCATATTTAAATCACATTCTCTCCCCCGATCAAAAAATTTCAAATCATTTGAGATTTTGTGATCCCAATTGATTTAAATGAGTTTAAAAAAATGGGATAAAATGTGGTAAAATTTTAACATGTACTGATTTTGAGACATTTTTTCACTGCTGCTGGTGCACAAAGTTTTTAAAGGTGCAGAAATTTTGAGCAAATACGCTCCCCCTCAATTAATGACCCGTTTTCTATTTAAAGAGCTGTAGTCATTAAGTTGAGCGGCAAGGTATTTGTGAAAATTTAAGTCCAATAGCCACCTTGTAAACCACAAAAACTCTCTTGAAGAATCATAAAAGAGAGAGATTTTGGGATGAAAGAAGACTTCTCTTCTTTTACTAGAGATGATGCACTGAAATGTACATCATATCGAAAAAAACATGGATATAAAGTAATCCATGCCCGAGTGAACTTCACCCGGTGAGAGGAACAACCGTCTTTTTGGCGACATTTTTTCCCCAAGGATAAGAGCGGGTCGCTATCTGAAGTAATAGCAAGCCGAAAAGACATGTTTTAACCGGTTAATATAACTTCTGCTCGAGCTTCATTTAGAGTCCCATGCCATTATTGAATGACATTTATGGAAACTTAAAATGTTATCGATAAGCAGAAGACATGCCTAGGATGAAGCTATTTTTGGTATTTTGTGTTTTTCAGATTTTTATGGGTTTTCTCGATTTTTATATTTTTGTATTTTTCTTTTTGGTTTTAAAGAATATGTACAAGTATATGTGAAGCGAATCCATTACTCTTCATTTTCTTCCTGAAGCCTTTTGAGTGACTCAGGGGAGATACTCTTCATTCCAAGACGCGGGAGAATGAATTGAAACCGTTCTCTGGGAAGTGCCTTAGTGAAGATGTCAGCCAGCTGAAATTCTGTCCTCACAAAGTAAAGTTCCACAATCCCTTTTTCCACTTGTTCCCTGATGAAATGATGTCGAATATCAATGTGCTTTGATCTGGAGTGCTGGACGTTGTTGCAGCAAAGAGCAATTGCACTTTTGTTGTCACAGTACATCGGAACTTTGTTGTACACAAAGCCATAATCAGATAATTGAGATCTCATCCAAAGGATTTGAGCACAGCAAGATGACATGGCAATGTATTCAGCCTCAGTGGAGGAGATCGACGTACTCATTTGCCTCTTTGATGACCAGCTGACAAGCTTATCTCCTAGAAATTGAGCACCACCGGACGTACTTCGACGAGTATCTTGACACCCCGCATGATCAGCATCAGAGTAGGCAGTGAGAGCCATAGCAGTGTCTTTAGGATACCAAAGGCCCATGTGAATCGTCCCTTGAAGGTACCTGAAGACCCTTTTGACTGCTTCTAAGTGCTTTTTGGTGGGTTTGGATTGATAACGAGCACACATGCAAACAGCAAATAGAAGATCTGGCCTACTAGCTGTGAGGTACATTAAGGATCCAATCATGCTTCGGTACTTTGTTTGGTCAACTGGAGCCCCCTCAACATCCTCATCCAGTTTTGATCTCTCAATCATTGGAGTGTCAACAGAGTCACATGATTCAAATCCAAATTTCTTCAAGATTTCAGTAGCATACTTGGATTGATTGATGAAGATACCGTGGGGATTTTGAGAGATTTGCAACCCCAAGAAAAATGAGATTTTCCCCATCATGGACATTTGGAATTCTGTACTCATCTCTTGTGAAAAACGATCACATTCCAAAGGATCTGAAGAAGCGAAGATAATGTCATCTACATATATCTGAACGTGGAGTAGATGCTTGCCCGACTTTCTGGTGAACAATGTAGGATCAACAACACCCTTGATGAATTTGTTGGCTAGAAGGAATTTGATAAAGTGTCATACCATGCTCTGGGTGCCTGTTTGAGTCCATAAAGTGCCTTCTTCAAGCGATAGACATGATTAGGACGTTCTGGATCAACGAACCCTTTAGGTTGACTTACATATACCACTTCCTTTAATTGACCATTAAGAAAAGCAGTCTTCACATCCATTTGATAGACAATCATATTCTGACTAGCTGCATTTGCAAGAAAGATTCTGATGGCCTCAATTCTAGCCACGGGTGTGAATGATTCTTCAAAGTCTATACCCTCTTCTTGTCTGTATTCTTTGGCCACTAGCCGAGCCTTGTTTTTCAGAACTTCACCATATTCATCAAGCTTCACTTTGAAGATCCACTTGAGAGCGATAATCATAGCACAGTCGGGAGGAGGCACTAATTCCCATACATCAAGTCGGTCAAATTCATGAATTTCATCTTGCATTGCAGTGAACCAGGATGCTTTAGTCAAAGCTTCTTTAAAATCCTTCAGCTCAGCTTTAGAAAGTATGGAGCTGACGAAGCACCACAAGGCATCTGTGGCAAGTTGTCTACGTGTGGACACGGGGCGAGATGGATTACCAATGATGTTGTCAATTGGGTGATCGTTTGTCCATTTTCTGATGTGCTCATGAAGTTGATGACTGAGGACAGATGTAGCAGTATTAGATTCTTTCGAAGGGGTTGCCACATTGGATGGATAGGGGCAAATATATTGACAAAAGGTTCATCAGGTGGTTGAGCAAAGGGATTCACTTCAAAAGAATTTTCCGATGCGGCTCCTTGAGGAATTAAAAAAGGTTGATTGGTGAGAGTGGGCTGAGTATGACTGGATGACGGAGCATTTTGACTAAGAGATATGGAGATGGAAGGCCCATTTGTAGGTTGAGGTGCATCATTAGCAGCAGCATCAGGACCTATGACTTGTGGTTCTGGTTCGACAATTTGTTGAGGCTCAAAATACTCATCATACATTAGATCAAATAACTTCTTCAAGTCCTCACTAGTGGGTGGCACATAAGGAGCATCAGTGGTGGAAGAATGTACAAGTCCCAAACTAATTGGTCCAGGAATCAAAAGATTAGGTGCGGGTCCAGAACTGGAGTATTCAGGAGCCGTGTGCTCGGACAGCTCATCAAACGTGTTATGGATGGTTTCCATGATTTGTCGGGATCTTTTGTTGTAGATTCGATAACCCTTCTTGTTAGATGTGTAGCCAACAAAAATTCCAATATCAGCTTTTGCCTTGAGCTTTCCCAAGTCTTCACTATAATTGGTTGGGTAGCATAGTGCACCATGTTAGGTCACCATATTGTTAACACAAGTACAGATTTGATAGAAATGAGATGAGAAATAGAGTTTGGTTGATTAGATCAAATATGAAGAATAAACGTGCAAGAGTTTCCTTATGATATTGAAATAACCAACAAGAGTAAGCATTACATAGATGTCCTATTTATAGGTGAAGAGCTAGGGCAACACTCCCTTCTCTTCCCTTCTCTAATTCGTATGGGCTTTAGGCCCATTGGACGAGTAAAGGGCTTACCCTTAAACATAACATGATTAAATAACTTAGCAACCTATTACAAATGGTGAAATAACCGAGACTTGATGAAACGTTGATAAACTTAGGTTCTAACAATCTCCCCCTAAGGATCGGTTGTTGAAGAGGTGATGTTAGTCACGGTCATTTGAGGTTGCTTGACGTCTTCTGTCTTTGCACTTTAGTTGTAGCATTCATAGCTTTGGACGTCTTCAAAAATGATTATGTAGAAATGATTCATCGTTCTTAGTTCTTAACAATCTCCCCTAGATAGAATGGGTGTTCATTGTTCTTTGTTGTTGATGAGATAGTGATCAATCTGATGTGGTAAACTGCCATTCGTCACATTTTTTGACTCCAGTGGATCTGCATCATTCCGACATGCTCATATATCTTTGATGGTTGAAACTTTCATAAGTGAGGAGCTCTCTTTTCATATGTGAAGATTCTTTGTGTAGACGTAGAATCCTTCTTTAAACGGTGTGTTGCTTAAGATCGTTTGTCTTTATCACTTTGTAGATTCTTTTGACATGGAATCTATCTTTGACATTCATGTTGCTTCGATCTTTCATGAGAGCTTTCATTTTGTTGAGATGTAAGTATGAGCATGTGGAAGCCGGTGTTCAGGATGGTTGTTGTACCTGAAATGAAACAGTTAGCAATAAAACATCCGGTACTTACATGTTTGGAGTTAGAATTCGTCAACAGCATAGTGTGAAGACTCCTTCTAATCCTTACCAAGGCCGTTCCTAATCGGATACCCCCTAGAGGGCTTACACAGACATGCATATGCACACCCACGATTAGGTGAGTCGCTAGAGATCACCCCACGACTGTAGACCGTTTGAGACCATCGAACACACTAAGCGTAATCCACAAGGAATCACCGAAGTGACCTGCTGTCAGGGCTGTTTGATGTTGACCCTGGCAGGATTTCTGTTCAATCATTCGAGAAGTACATAAGTAAATCCCTCATAAAAGTTCAAGGCAGATTGCTAAGATCTGCGAAGGATTCGATAATTTACACTTAGTGTCCAATGATGCATGACATTTAGTGTAGAAGTATTATGTGTTCCTAAGAGATCTTTTATGTTATCTCGTGGCTCTAGACTCGATAAGTGCACATTTGGTTTCTTATGCGGAGGCATGGAGCAGAGGGCCTCCTGTTTCAATATCAATCATCTCTAATAGACGATCGATAGATTACAATGGTTCCCCGTGAGAATAAAACAAACATCTTTTGAGTGATGCCTGAGTGGCTAAGAAGGTTTAGGTGTATTGCGTCACTGGGTCCATGACGTCTTTTATCTTCAATACCGGTGTCGCCTTAGCAACGACCAGTAGATTATGAATTGAGCCCGGTGTCTGACCTATGGTTGATAAAATGGAGGGCTATTTCTTTTCACCCTTTTCATTCATTTTCTTTTTAATTCTTCAACCCCTTCTTTCTCCTTTCATTCTTTTCTCCTTTTGTTATATCATACCTAAGGACTTCTAATTTCTAACTATTGGTGATGTCCTTGGGTAGATCCCTCCGGTTTAAGCGGATCATAGGACGGTTTTTCCTATCCTTAGTCACCTTGTAACTCCATAACTATCCTATTGATGCCTTTGAACCAAATAATTAAGAATCTCTCAAAGTGTGTAAGAGTGTAAAACTTTTTGTTAACACTTTGAGGTTTTGGATTTTATATGAAGTACTCCCCCTCAACATATGCTCATGATTATTTTCTGAAATTTGCATATGTGGGAAGAGTTGGCACTTTTTGAATTGATCCACTCTTAATAGTCATGTACCCGAGGGACACGTTTACGTTGCTTAGTTAAAGGGATGCATTATCAGCTTTTAGGTGATAACTAGCCCTAATAACTAACTTGATGTTGTTAACATTCCTAAAAGGAAGTTAGACCCGTCAAAGTAAACAACTAGAAAGAGTTTCTCGAAACGGTACTTTCTAATTGGATAAATCCTTTCGAATTCAAACATTTGTTGTTTCGTCAATTCGTGGGTCAATTCTGAGTCGAGCTCGTACGAGATAAGACTTTTTGACATCATATTTTAATCACTTTCTTTTTCTCCCCCTCAAAAATAGCATACAAATGTTGTTTTTGTAAACGATTTTGATTAAAATATGCCTTTCTGAGTCTTATGGGGAGAGATCAACAAGATTTGAAGATTTAAGAACGATGTTTTGATTCAAGTACTCCCCCTCAACAAGTGATTACTTATTGAGGTGTAATACTTGTCTTTTGAGCAGGTTTGAAAAAAATATTGAAAGGTTTGATTAAATCTACTCAAAAGTAAGAAGCTTTCGCTCCTTATATTAGGATTGTGGCACTGAAGCGTACCACAGGGTCCATTCATTACAAAGTGCGGGTTGTATACTGTTATGTGTGCACAAGCCTTTGTAATTACAAGTCAAACAATACTATAAATATATTGAAATATTTGTACCAGAAGTATGGGAGCTGAGCTAAGCATCGAAGACTGTGAACTTTGGATCAGGTCGGCGAAATGTTAAGACCGGAAATGATGGTCGAACACCGATATAGCTTTCCAACCTTCTGATCTGTTGTCGTCGATATAGCCTTTCTTCAATCGTATGGACAAAGTTTCAGATCATTCTGCGTCCATTAGCTTTCCACCTAGTTGCTCTTCCCTCTTTTAGCCTCTTCTTTTCATCCTCCAACCTTTCTGCTAACCCATCACGAACTCGTTGAAGTGTGACATCACAAAACTTCTGAATCTCATCGAACCTCATGAAACGAAGCTGATGCTTGCTGTTGAGGTAGATGACTCCAAATGCCGGTTGTTGCACGAGAGAGTATTGTGACATCCCGGTAATTTCAGGAATCATGAGTTGTGGTTGAGTAAGGTTGATGGTGTTCTGATAACTTTCCACTCCCAGCTGAAGATCTTCCACTCTTTCTTGAACAATTAATCGTCTGATGTGGAGTAGGAGAGATGCGATGAAGTTGTACTGTGTGTCTTGTTCAAAGTTGAGCAGCTTTCCTTGAACTTTTAGCAGATACATATCTTCAATGTCATTCAGGTTCAAATCTGGGAAGTCTGCTTCACAAAACTTGTACTTCTTCTCGTCTAGTCTCTTGACGACGATTTCCTTCAAGAAGGCGTAGTTGAATTTCTTCTCTTCCACGATCTCCAGTATGGCAACGATACGAAGCGGTTGCTTCACATTCTCACTGGACTTGAGATGTAGTCTGTGGGTGTAGCCAAGCTTTCGTTTTTCCGGCCAGTGTTGAATACCGAGAAGAGCGTCCCTGTTGTATTGGACAACTGATTTGCAGTAGATTGGTGCGTGCTCTTCAATGTCTGGTAATTCATATCGGGCGGCTGGAATTGAAAGTGTGAGTGAGGATGCATATCGTTCCTTGGAGGTCTCGTGTGCATGCTGAAGGTATTGGAAGTCGTTGTTGAAGAAGCGTCGGTAGGGGATCTTAGGTTTTTCTGGAAACCCAAGTAGAGGTAGTGGTTTTGTCCAGTCCGTGAAGTAAGGTTTCTTCGTTTCAGTATCGACATTCGATTCAGGGTTAAGCCAGTCGAACGAGCCAGATAAAGCACAGGCTATGTTCTCCATGTGGTAGTCGAGTTCTACTTTGTTCCCGGATCTCTTTTTGAGAAAGTCCATTGCTTCACGATTAATCCGCTTCAGTTCAGTCTTTGACAACCTTTCAACTTGTAAACCTGACATAATACTCTGAGTCATCTGCAAAGTATTACCCGGCAATGGTTCGTCGGTCTCAAGCGGTGGTTGTGCTTTGATCATCGTTGTCAGCCAATCAGAGTCATGAGCTTCGTCCACATCTAGCCATGAGAATTGAGTAGTCTTTTTCTTCTGCTTCTTTGACTTTGAGGACTTCTTCTTCTCTTTTGGAGACGATGGACCGGTTTGAAATTCAGGAATTTCTGATTCGGGTATTGCTGTTTCTGGTTCTTCCTGAGTGTCAAACGGTTGAAGTATGAATGGTGCCTCTGATTGTGTCGGTCCGGAGCCGGATGCAGGAGCTCTTTGTTTGGAAGGAGGAGCCTTAGAAGTCTTGTGGGGCTGCTGTGATGAAGATGGTGCTTCTGACTTCTTTGACTTCTTGCTTTTCGGATCTGAGTCAGGATCATCATCTTTTCTTTGTCGTTTGTGTTTACCGGCAGCTTCCTTGCAAGATTCTTTTGAGGCAATGGCTTGAAGTGCCTCGAACATCGTTGATTCTTCAGGTGTCTTATCCTCCTTGTTTCTAAGCTTGACAGCTAACAGTGTTTGTAGTTGTTCAGTAGATAGGTCTTCCGGTGGTGGAGGATCCCTGTTAGTGCGAAGGTAAAATGGAGTTGACTCAAGCATTCTTTCAATGTTGTGCTTGATCCTGGTATTCAACTTAGAACGAATCGGCTCAATAAGCGCAGACACAGCCGGTTCAGTTATTGCAGCGAGATTGTCGTTGAGATATTCTGTTGTGTACTCTTTGATCATCCCGTCCATGTCGGCATGTAGAGCTTTGTTGACAAGTTCACTCGCATCCTGAAGATCTTTGACTTGTGAAGTCAAAGTTTTGACCTGTTGTGAGAGCAGTTGTACTTGGTCATGAAGATCTCCAGTTGGCTGTTGCGTCTCCTTCTTTTTCTTCTTTGCCAAATCAAGAGCTTTCTTGATCCGCTTTGATGCTGTCAAAGCTGCTTTGCCTCCCTTCTTCTTCTTGTCTGATTTGCCTTTGGATGTTTTCTTTGCTGGTGGTGGTGATGAGTGATGTGATGATGATGATGAAGATGATTTGTGCTCGGGTTCTGATGGAGGAGGTGAGGGATCCCTTGGAGGTGTTTCTTTTGGAGTCGGGGGATTCTTTGAAGATGAGTGCGGAGGACTGTTGATATATTGATCAGTGTCAATGAGGTCTTCGTCTTGATCGAGTCCACGAAGCAGTCTATCCGTCTCTTCCTTAGCTTTCCTCTTGATTTCCTCGTCTCTCTGAACTTTAGCAATGAATTCGGGTGTGATGTACTCTGTCTGCTCTTGCTCTTCCTCTGTAGCTTCTTCCATGACGATGTTCCCTTCAGTGTCACGTTGTTCGTTTTCGGTCTGAGGAACTATAGTGCTACTTGAGCCAGCCTCATGTCCTGGAAGATTTGTCGGTGTTTGATGAGGTTGTGGATGTTGGAGATTGAGTAGTACAGCTGCCCTGAATTCTTTTTCTTCCTGCTTCTTTTCAGCCCTGGTGTCGACAATGATACTCTTCAGTTTACGTTTGTCAACCAGTGGCTCTGCAGTAGGTTCATCTTCTGCTTCTTCATCACGAGCAGCATCACTTGGTTCATTGATGGTAATTCCCGTGCCTTTTCTTTGTTCTTGCTCAGCAGTTTCCTTGCTTAATTGTTTAGTCAGTTCAAGCCCTGGAAACTCTTCTTCTTCATCAAGTTGTTCTTCTTGGTCATCTGGAGCCTTTGACCTTCTTACATAGTCTGCTTCGTCATCAGATTCGGAGCCGAACTCAGAGTCGGTTTCCGTTTCAGATGATGAAGCTGACGGTTCATCCTGAGGAATCTGCTTAGGTGCAGCTTTCCTTCTTGGTCTGGTGGGTGGCTTTTGAGCAGGCTTTGGTTGTTGGGAGGTTGTAGTACTGCTCGTGCTACCGGATTTGCCACCCCTCTTGCTTCGGGTTCGGACAATAGATGCTGGTTCATCTTCTTTCTCATTGAAGCCAACTCTCCCAGCCTTGAATGCTTTATCATAGATTTTGAAGTTCTGAGTTTTTCTGATTTCGTCATCCAAGAAATGATCTGGGATTCTCATGCCTTTGGTTCTTGGAATGAACCTGATGGACTTGACAAAGGAAATCTTTGGGTCTTCATTGAATATGTCTTTCGGTTCTGTCCTGTCGTGCATCCTCTTGATGAAGTCAGGGGTTTTCTCACAGAAGTATGCTATGAGTAGTTTGGTGAACCTAATGAACGGAATCACGGCCCTGTCACGATCAGTATGAATGTGATGGAGCATGTCGCTCATTATTGGTGCAGCAAAGTTAATCGGTGTCATGGTCATCATTCCCCAGAATACTTGCATGTGTTCTACCCTTGGATGCTCATGACCACTCCTTCTTCCTGAGATGGATCTGACAATCAGCATGTAGAAAGTTCTCCATGGTTGCGGCAGATATTTGACATTGAATTTTGAGAGAAGTGTGAGTGATTCATTATCAGGAATATCGTATCCAAGATCAATGAAGTAGTCAAGGATTTCCAGTTCAGTCAGCATCGGATGATATTCGTTGTAAGTTGGTAACATGAGAGCTTCACGAAGAGTATCATAATCAATGGTGTATTGTTGACGGTCCAGCATGACGGTAAAGGATTTGTCGTCCAAATTGGCCTTAGCAGTGTGCCAGAACTGTTGGATGTAGAAGATTGGTACATATGTGGATTTGGTGAGCAATGGCTTGCATGGATGAGCCAGAAGATTGTTGAAGTCGATGCGAAGATTGTTCTGATCTATGCCTACATTGTAGTCAGCAGGGAGGACTTCACCAAGTGCAAGTAGTGGGAGGTTCTGTTGTTGTGGAACTGATTCAGAGTGTTGAGCCATTTGTGTTCTTTTGACGATCAAGAACAAGGATTGAGAGATAGAATTTTGGCCGTGAGATGATAAGGGGTGTGTTTGTTTTTGTTTTTTGATTTTGTGAAATAAGAAAAAACGAGGGGGGGGGGTTTGTTTGTGTAATAATTTTGAAACTTTATTATAACTTGGCAAGATTAGACCCTGGACTACAAGTAAAACCAAATAACTAGTCCTAATGATGTATTTTAACGGTTGAAGGTAACGACAGTTAATGGTAAATATAGATTAAGCTAACAAAGAAGTAAAAGGAAAAAGAAATGATACGAGATAACCTTTGACGTTCCACCATTGCAAAGTAACATCATAACTACAAAGAAATATGCATGTACACATGTTTGCACAAGATTTTGAAATTTTGAAGAACATTTTCTCCCCCTCAACACTTGGTGTGAAAATTTTGAAATTTTTGATAAACCAAAGTGTTGACGAAGATTGTGTACATGCATATGAAAAACATAAGAAATGGTCAAATCTTTTTGGATTTTTGAAGATTTTTTGATTTTGTATTTTGTTTTTGATAAATATTTACAAAGATAGTTTTGGTATTTGACTCGGTTAATTATTTTCAAGAAAAGATTTGAGATCATCTGGAGTCAAACACCGCATACCAATCCGGTGAACTAGTTCAGTAAACCTTCCCGGGGGTAGTGGTTTTGTGAACAAGTCTGCCAGTTGGTATTCTGTACCCACAAAATATAACTCAATTGTACCCTTTTCAACATGCTCCTTGATGAAGTGATAACGGAGATCAATGTGCTTAGACTTTGAATGCAGAACCGTGTTGCACGAAATCGCTATCGCACTTTTCGAGTCACAGTACATCGGAATCTTGTTGAATAAGTAACCGTAGTCCATTAGTTGTGTACGCATCCAAATGACTTGTGCACAGCAGGCAGACATGGCAACATATTCAGCTTCTGTTGACGATAGTGATGTGCAATCCTGCTTCTTTGATTGCCAAGACACGAGTTTATCTCCTAGAAACTGCAAACCACCAGAAGTACTTTTGCGTGTATCCATACACCCTGCATGATCAGCGTCTGAAAAAGCTATTAGTTCAAAACCGGAATCCTTCGGATACCAGATCCCCAAATTAATGGTTCCCTTTACGTATCGAAGGATTCTCTTAGCCTCATTGAGGTGACGTTCAGTTGGACTGGACTGATAGCGAGAGCACATAAATACAGCAAATACAATATCCGGTCTACTAGCGGTGAGATACATCAGTGACCCAATAATACTTCGGTACTTTGTGGGGTCAACTGGTTTCCCATTTGGATCCGCATCTAACTTAGTTGTGTTAGCCATAGGAGTATTGTAAGTATCACAACTGGTCATTCCATGTTTCTTAATTATCTCAAGAGCGTATTTGGACTGATTTAGGAAAATTCCACGGGGAGACTGATGAACTTGTAGTCCCAAAAAGAACGTAAGTTCACCCATCATTGACATTTCAAAATTTTGTTTCATTAATCTGGCAAAAGCGTTTGAGTACTTTTTGTTTGTAGAGCCAAAAATAATGTCATCGACATATATTTGCACAATTAAAATATCTTCCCCGTGTTTTTGAATAAACAAAGTTGGATCTAGTAAACCTTTAGTAAAAGAATTAGCAAGCAAGAAAGCAGTAAGTTTATCATACCACGCCCTGGGGGCTTGTTTGAGACCATAGAGAGCCTTCTTAAGTCGGTAGACATGATTTGGGTGCTCTGGGTCGACAAATCCCTCTGGCTGACTAACGTATACCTCCTCACGTAGTTGACCGTTCAGAAATGCAGTTTTCACATCCATTTGATAAACGACCATGTTTTTGTGAGCAGCGTATGCTAAAAATATTCGAACAGCTTCGAGTCTAGCCACTGGTGCAAAAGATTCCTCAAAGTCAATTCCTTCCTCTTGAGTATATCCTTTAGCTACCAAACGTGATTTGTTACGAATAACATTGCCTTCTGCGTCCAACTTGTTTTTCCAAATCCATTTTAGCCCAATGACATAAAATCCATCCGGTCGTTCAACTAATTCCCAAACTTCAAGACGTTTGAATTGGTTGAATTCCTCTTGCATTGATTCAATCCAGTTGTCGTAAGTGAGAGCTTCTTTAATATTTTTCGGTTCTTCATGACTAACTGTTAGAGCATAAATGCAATGTTCGGCATCGGAGTGAAGTTTTTGTCTAGTCATAACTGGAGCTGTTGGATGACCAATAATGTTGACAATTGGATGGTCACGAGTCCAATGATGTGTTGAAGGGTGAGGGTTATGAAACTGCTGCATATTAGTTGGTTCCAAGTTGCGTGTTGACGACTCAGCAATATCAGAAAGGTTCGGAGTCGGAGCAAACGGATTGAAGAACGCATTTGGATCATAATTTGCAGGTTCGGGTACTTGTTGTTGGTTCAGATCTTCAGGTGGGTTGTCGGTGTTGGAAGCGGTTTGTTCTTCTATTGTTGGTGATTCAGTCGGGGGTGCATCGGGTGTTACTATTGTAGTTGTAGTAACCGTTGTATCAGGTACTTGAATATTATCAGGTTGAGCAGCGGAACTAGTGGATACATCTGGTGCACGTATCTCAAATGAATCATCGAACAAAGGAGAAAACAATGTTTCCAATTCTCGACGAGTTAGTGACAACGGTTCAGCTGAAGAATCTGGAAAGTTTAGATGGTTGGTTGCGGGTCCTAAGCTGTTTTGCTCAGAAACCATTTTTGTGAGCTCATCGAAATTAGCATGGATAGTCTCCTGAATCTCTCAAGTACGACGGTTGTAGATTTTAAAACCTTTGGAGTTTTCACAATATCCAATGAAGATACCGATGTCAGCCTTTGCCTTAAGCTTTCCAAGATCATCACGATCATTATTCGGATAACAAAGAGATCCAAATACATGAAAGTGTTGTATGTTGGGCTTTCGTTTGTGAACAATTTCATACGGTGTGAGTTTGTGACGTTTATTGATCATACAACGATTTTGGGTGTAACATGCGGTAGAGACGGCTTCTGCCCAAAGATAATCTGGTAATTGAGCATTAATGAGCATCGTTCGTGCGGCTTCCACTAACGTCCTGTTGCGTCTTTCGACCACTCCATTTTGTTCGGGAGTCCGTGCAATTGATGTTTGATGTTCAATTCCAACTTTCTCAAAGTATGCACGAAGAGTTTGATTCTTGAATTCAGTTCCATTATCTGTTCTTACAATTCTTACTGTGTTGCGAAGTTGAACCTGAATTTTCGTGAGAAAGGTGATTATCATTGATGGAGCTTGATCTTTGCTTCGAAGAAAGTAGACCCAAGTCCATTTGGAGAAGTCATCGACTATCACAAGTATGTATCGTTTCCCATTAATCGTTTGTACTCGCATTGGTCCACATAAATCCATATGAAGAAGTTGAAGAACATGATCAGTGCTCGGTTCTGGTTTGGTGGTGAGGTGTGCACGTTTGCTCTTTCCTTGTTCACAAGCGGGACATAGGTGATCTTTTGCATATCGGAACCTTGGAAGACCGTCAACTAGTTTATGGCGAGCAAGATCAGTCATAGTTCGGAAGTTGAGATGTGACATGCGTTGGTGCCATAACCAGGATTTTGTCGATTCAGCCTTTGAAAGTAGACAAATGGGAGAGGAAGCGGTCATGTCGGACATTGAAATTGTATAAAGACTGTTTCCACGTGTGCCGGACATGAGATCATTTCCTTGTAGATCACGAACAAAGCATGTTTTCTCCCTGAATGCAACTTCCAGATCACCATCACAAAATTGACCAACTGAAAATAGATTGTGACCAAGGCCTTCAACATAATAAACACGACTAATTTCGATATTCCCACTGACATAGTCCCCATAGCCCATAATTGCAGCGAAATGATCATTCCCGAATCTGACAGTACCAATGAACTTTGAGACAAAGTTTTTTAACAGTTTGAGATTGCCTGTCATGTGTCGGGAGCATCCGCTATCAACAATCCAGAGAACAATTTGCACCACCTGCATCACATGAAAGAGACGACGATGGTACAATGGTAAGGGTGGAACCCGAAGAAGTTGTGGGTTCCGTTGGGTTAGAAGCACACATGTTAACAATTTTAGGAATCCATTTAAAGTTATGTGTCCTTTGTAACCAACGTTGCCAATTCCAACTAGATTTAGCCTTCTTTATATCAAATTCAGTGACAGTTGGCATGATCCTAGAGGTATTGTTCGCAACTACTGGGTTGACTATATCATTCTTAGAAACTACACAAGGCATAAGTCCTAGCACAGATTTAGAAGCATTAGTGGGCCTAGATTTTCTGCCTAATGTACGTTTCTTAAGACGAGATAAAAGAGAATTTGCAACACATTTAGAATGATCACCAGATAACATACTCTTACGACAAAACACACATGAAGCATCAACTTTTAAAACATTCAAAGGTTCATCATTCGTTACACATAGATTAGAATTACAATTTGCCAAATCAGTATCTAAATCTAGTGCAGGATGAGTCTTATTCAAAGTCCTAGGGTGTTCTTCTACTTCAGAGGCTTCTAGTGTCTCTCTTCTACGTTGCAAAATCCTATTCTTCCTTTTCATTCGTTTATGCTTGGATCTGCTAACGCTATGAGTGGCAACTATTCCTGTAGAAGTGGAAGGATCCAAATTAGACTTCTTAGTGTGTTGTGCTATATTTGTTATGTCTAATGAGTACATTCCTGGAGCAATTACATTAGTGTTGACAGATTTTCCTTTTTCAAGCTTACGTATTTTCTCTTTCAACTCAATGATAATGTGCATTTTATCTTGAATTTCACTGTCGAGTTTTCGGTTAGAATAAAAATATTCATCACGACTCTTTTGCCAAAAATCTGTAACTTCTTGCAATTCTGCAATTTCCTTTTCATATTTCGAGATTTTACTTTTAAGTTCCTCGTTTTCGTTTTGAAAAGTTGTGGAAGTTTTAAGACTTTGTAATTCCAGTTCGAAATCAAGACTTTGGTTTTGACACCATTCAAGCTTTTTGTTGAGTTGAGAAATCTCATTTGAAAGTTTGTTTTGCACATCATCATTGTGTTTTCGGAGATTAACGTTTTCATCTTTTAATGTCTCAATTTGTTTAGATAACAACTCAACATCATCACAGTGATCATCAACAAGCATAGAAGTACCAGATTCATAAAGAGAATTCATAATCACAGAAATTATATCAGCACTAAGAACATGTTCCAAGAGTCGATCAGCTTCTTTTTGTAAAAATTGATTTTGACGTTTTTGATTTAAAATCGCTTGTTCAGTTTCTTGAAACACATTTATGATGGTTTTGACTTCCTTGTTAAGTTCCTGTTCCCATCTCTTAGCATATGAATGCAAACGTTGAAGACTTGGAGTAAATTGAGTTTGTAACATTTCCCTTCTTTCTTTCGCAACAGGAGAAAGAAAGTTGGCAACAGTGAGTTCAGAATTCTTTTCAACAGCATATTCCAATGTTTGGATCTCAGTTGTGAAATATTTATAGTACTGAAAGAAAGTAGAATCAGTTAACATGCTTAGTTTGTTTTGTAACTCGGTGTTTTTCTGAAGTGTTGTCTCTAAGCATGTTTCCTTATCTGCTTTTGCTTTGAAAAAATTGAGTTGTGTTTTACAATGCTCAAGTTCTCTTGTTAATGCAACGTTTTTGTCTCTCAACTTTGCATTCAGTGCTTGACACTGAATATTTTGATTTTGGCTGGTCATAAGTAACATTCTCCATTCTGCATCTGAATCAGACAAAAGCTCATGTTGTTCAAGTTGATCATTGTTATCTTGTGCAGTGGATATAATTGTTTCATCAAATGTAACAACTGGGTTTATTGGATTATCATCAAATAACACCACTGTGGACATTTGATCAGTTATATGAGTAGATAACATAGAATCAGATTGAACAGCTTGTGCATTGTCTGAGATAGAGTTAGACGGAGAACCACTGTCATGTATCAGGCATGGATAAGAATCATTTGCTTGATACAGAGCATCAGTGTCATAGATTGGACTGGAATCACTTACCTGGAGTTCATGTGTGTCAGCCATTAATAGCATATCAACAGTTCCATGTGAGTTATCCATGACAGGAGAGGTAATGTTTGTCATTCCATGAGATCTTCCAGATGTTGTTTCCACGTGAGTAGTATCATCTTCAAGCTTAACCAAATTTGTCAGTCGCGATTCCAGATAGCTCTGAAGAGTGATTTGTGGAGCAGGGAGGATGCTTTGCATGAACTTCCTTTGGAGACAAGACTGTAGAAGCTAATTCATTCGTAGGTCTTTTTGTGACTGATGCATGATTTCAAGATGTTTCCACATTTCATGAGCACAAGCTTCAAAATCCAAGATAGAGTAGATGGAATTTGGAAGACCTAGAGTGATGTACCAACTTGCTTGGTAGTCAGCAGCATGTTGGTCTAGGTCATGGCCAGTCAAAGTGTCCTTGGTTTGTAGTTCAATGAAGCCTGTGGAGTCAGCAATGAATTTCATTTGATATGGTCCTTGAAGAATGGATTTCAGTATGAGATCAACATGTGGACGATCAGCAACCCATTGTAAGAATCGTCGTTTCCAAGTAGTGTAGTTTCCATTAATCAACATAGGAGGATATGATTCATTACCAAAGTGTAATACATGACGAGGGTCGGTACTGTGACGTGGAGTGTAAGGAGAGTTTGAGTACGGTAGTTGAGACATGATGAAAGACTTGTGTGAAAATGGATCTTGTAGAAGGTATAAGTATTATGCCAAGCCTTGAAAACTATCTCAAGTGAGTTCTCGAAACTTTGTTGAAGAATATCTCGAAAAGCAGTCAAAGTCCAAAAGATCTCGATAAAATGCCAAAGATCTCGAAAATGTCCAAAGTTCTCGAAAAAATCAAATTTATCGAGAAATTTTTACAAAAAGTTTCGAGATTTTTGATTTTTGTGATTTTGTTAAAGTTCTCGAAAGATTATGAAAATATTCCAAAAGTTTTTCAAAGATCTCGAAAATCAAAAGATTTCGAAAGTTAGAAAAAGATCTCGAAAAATTCAAATTTTTCGAAAAA
>LBNU01006873.1:16053-32752 GCA_014162995.1 Artemisia annua
AAAACCACAAGATTCCATGAAACGATAAAGAAGTACGAGATACATCATTCGTTAGCAGACAGATTCGGATTACAAGTTGGCCCAAATCCAATCTAAGACTCTATAGTAACATGATTATATATTCAAATTACTAGGGTGAGTTCTAGCCTTCCATAGCTTGTTTGTGAGTGTCGCTCTCTGTTACGTCGGCGGCAGCCAGTTGCTAGTTTCGTGCTTTTGTTCTCGCTTTCGTTTGCTCTGACGTGTTGCGCGTGCAGAGCTAGGAGACGGAGCGCGCGCTTAACTATCCTGAGAGTGGGAAGAACTCATTGTTAGAATTATGAATAGCTGTATCGTTACTAGTGTTATCTGTCCTATGTTTTTTTGGTGTAACAATCTTAGTATTTGCAGACTTTTTCTTTTCAAGATTTTTAATTTTCTCCTTCAATTCAATAATGATGTGCGTTTTGTCCTGAATTGTGCTGTCAAGCTTTCGGTTTAAGTAGAAATATTCATCTCGACTCTTTTGCCAAAAATCTGTTACTTCTTGCAATTCAGCAATCTCTTTTTCATATTTACAAATCTGACTTTTAAGTTCCTCATTTTCATTTGAAAAAGATGTCGAAGTTTTAAGATTTTGCAATTCAAGTTCAAAAACAAGACTTTGGTTTTGACACCATTCTAGTTTTTTGTTGAGTTGAAAATTTTCATCTGAAAGTTTTTTTTGCACATCATCATTTTATTGTCGGAGACTCATGTTCTCATTTTTTAATGTCTCAACATGTTTATTCAACAACCCAATATCATCACAGTGTTCAGAAACAAGCATATCAGTAACACATTCATAAAGAGAATTCATTACCACAGATATGATATCATTATTGAGGACACGTTCCATGAGACGATCATTTTCATTTTACAAAAATTGATTTTGACGTTTGAGTTTAAAAACTGACCGTTCTGTTTCATGAGAAACATTGAGAATGTTTTTGACTTCCTTATTTAATTCTTGTTCCCAATACCAGGTATGTGAATACAAACGTTTAAGCGGTGGAGAAAATTGAGTTTCAAACATTTCACGCCTTTCTTTAGCAACGGGTGACATGAAATTTGCAACCGTGACTTCAGAATTGCATTCAATGGCAGTATCTATCAACTTAATTTCATTTATGACAGATATGAAGTATTGAAATAAAGGAGCTTCATTGATCATGCTTAGTTTATTATGTAAGTCGTTAGCATTTTGAGTGATTAGATCTAAGCTTGTTTCCTGAGCATCTTTTGTTTCAAAAATCTTAAGTTGTAGTTTACAATGCTCAAGTTCTCGTGATAAAAGTTTATTCTTAGCTTTTATTTTTGCATTCAACCCCTGGCATTGGATATTCTGATTTTGACAAATCAAAAGAAGTTGTCTGAGTTCTGTTTCTGAATCGTTCAAAGGTTCATGTGGTTCAAGTTGACCATCGTTATCATTAGTCGGTGTGATAGCAGGATGATCAAATGTAACATCTGGATTCATTTGATCATAGTCATCAAATATAACCACTGTCGAAATTTGATCATTCTCATGAGTATATAACGGGGAATCAGATTGAACAACTTGGCCCTCATTCGTTTCTGAGACAGAAGGAGAGACAATGTCGTGAATGAGACATGAGTTATCACATACCTGAGACTGACCGTCAGTGTCATACACTGGGCCTGAGTCTGTTACCTGAAATTCTTCTGTGTCAGCCATCAACATCATATCATCAGTAGTATCCATAACAGTTATCTGATCTTTTTGTTGTTGATTTCGTGCAATTGCTTCATCTTTGAGAGCTGAGAGGTACTTCTGAAGATAGTAGGCACTGCTGTGAGGAGTAGGTAGTGATGCTTCAGATGGTACACTAGTAAGTGCAGTGGATGACACACCAAGTTGCTCAAATTGTTGCATAATCGTTTGATGAGTATGAGGATCTTCAGAAGTATGCTCACTAGAGTTTTCTAAGACAGTGAACCCATGGATGATGATTGGTGCAGGAAGAATGGTCTTAGGAAACTTTCTCTGTAAGCAAGATCGAATGAGTCTATCAGTGATGACAGTAGGATCCTCATCATCGTGCATGATAGCAAGGTGGTTCCACAGCTCTTGAGCACTTGCATCAACTTCCAGCTTAGTGTACATGGCATTAGGAAGAGCGGTAGTGATAAACCATGCAGCTTCATGATCAGCATTGTATTGATCTAGTTCAGTGCCAGACAGAACATCACGAGTTTGAAGTGTGATATTTCCTTCAGTGTCGGTAATGAATTTCATCTGATATGGTCCATCATTGATTGATTTTAGCAGTAGATCAGGATGTGGACGTGTTTGAAGCCATTGCAGAAATCTGTCTTTCCAAACATGGTATGGTTCTGATAGTGATGAGACGAAAAATGTTACGTTTTTAGAGGTCTGTTTGAGTCCTAATTCGTATATTATTTGATCGGATTTCACCCAAAGTCGTTTCTTTTCTCATTTTAGGTACTTTTGAGGAGAAAATCACAAAAGAAGCATTTTCGGGCGTTTTCGGAGTGAAAAAGTGCGGAAAACAACAAAATCTCAAAAGACCCTAAAGTGCACAGAAGGTGACGGCGTCACAAGCTTCAACGTGACGACGTCAGGAACAAATGAAGTGAAGAAATTGGAAGTTACTCATGACGGGCCAGAGAGTTTTTGGCCTAGTTTGGTGACGGCGTCAGGGAAGGCCGTCAGATCTGGAACAAGGCGGCGTGACGACGTCAAGAAGGCCATCACAAAACCCTAATCGTCGGCGTGACGGCGTCACACCTTGGGCTGACGCCGCCAGCCCGTATTTTCTATATATATAGGACGAATTTTATTGTTTTAAAAAAGAGGAACTTGGTGGAGAACTTAAGGGCATGTTTGGTATAAAGAATTAAAGGTAAAGAAATGAAAATGATTTCATTTCTTATGTTTGGTACATTATAAGAAAAAAAAAGTGGAGAATTATAACTCCCATGAATTGCTCTCTTTGTATTTTTATTTCCACTCCAATTGCTAAAGAAATGAACTCCTCCAAATTAACTCTCCGTGTTTTTTTATCTAGTTAGGAAAAAAAGGAGGGGTATATATAACTTTATCACGTGCAAAACACACTCCACACAAAAATTGAAACCCTGTCCTCTTTGGGGATCTCGGAGATCATCTCTTCAACCTCTACCCACCTCTTCTCCGGTGACCCTCGAACCTCCCATAAGTTATTTCAACTCCTTTGGTGATGAAAGTGAGTATTTCTCATCTCTTTTATCATGTTCTTTAGATCTTTGATCTTTTAATTATTTGCCAACAACTTACAATTTATACAAAATTTTAAGATTTACTTTTTGTTTTTGTACATTGTAGATCTTCAGTAGTTAAATTTGTTTATAGCTTATAGATCTTTTAATTATTCTTCATCCTTAAGTTTTGATTTTTTATATTGTTTGTTAAATTTGTTCTTCCATTTTGACTTTTTTACTTGGACCTGTACAAGGATGAACCCCTTATACGAAACCTGTAAAAATATTACAACTAGTAGTATTAACAAAATAAAAGTTGTCAACTTTAAATAATCATGCAAGTCTACACAAACTGATACATTTACACAACTAAGACATGGTTTCTTGACCAATACAAAAGCGACTAGTTGCACTTTATAAATTACGAGCGACATAGGCCTGTACCAAACTATTTAGGACCTGTTATATACATACATTATGCAACTATCTAAGTTGCATACAAAAACATGGGTAGATGGTTAAAAAGGGAAATATGTAGATACAAGAGTACTCCGTTAGCTTCAATATTTCCCGTTACCCGTTGCTTATCTTGAACCACTTGCAACACCTAAAACACATAAACGTTAAACGGTAAGTTCACAAACTTAGTGAATAACAAAACTAATCATTGTATGCTGATAATGACTGACATAAAGTGCTACTGTATATATAGGATCATTGCTAGTCGAAATGTTAGTCTAACAATAGTAGTACTTATGAACTGAACCTGTAACATGAGTATGACCTGTACAATATGAGTATGACCTTTATTTACAGCAACTATATATCTATTTCTTTGTCTAAATCGTTGATGCTAAAAATAATGGATACCATTTGTGTGTGTAGGCATGACAGACGCACCTACAGCTAAGCGTCCCAAATGTCCTGTAAGACTAAAAAGAACATGGAAACCACAAGAAGATGAGAAGTTAATGGATGCAATGATGGAATTACATGCATCTGGGAAGTATGCTGCTGATAACGGCTTTAAACCGACTTTTCTTAATTATCATGTTTGAAACTTATATTATTAACAAGAATAACTAAATCGTCTTCTAATCTTCATTCCAGACTCACCCAAAAGCTGATGTTTTGAGAGATAAACCGTTCATTTATTATCACAAGCTTGCAACCATCTTTGGTAAAGACCGAGCTTCCGGGTCTCGAGCTGTTGATCTTGGTGAAGAAGAAGTTGTAAGTGAAACAGAGGAGACTACGCCAACTGATATTGAAGGCATACATGTCGATTCGGGTGTTAATCCGTCTCTAGAAAATGTGGGGGTTAAAGGTACCAAACGCAAAAGATGTAAGACAGACGAGTTAATTCATATCTATTCTAGCTCGTGTGATACGTTTAATAACACCATCAATTAATGAGATGAACAAAAACTTAAGTAAAATGGCTAACGAAGATGAAAGAAAAATTCAGTGTGAGATTGATTTGATGAAGAAAGTTCAGAATGAAATTGATGCTTTACCGGATATCACCTTCGAGGAAGCTTATGAAGCGATAAATGTTATTGGTAAGTGCCCGTTCAAAGCTGAAATGCTTTTCGGGTATGATCAAGGGAAAAAGATCAGAATGGTACAAATGGTTGCAAGAAAATCCACAAGTAATCTATTTCTTAAAACCCCTTTTTTGTATGAAGCCATGTCTTCGTTACTTATGGTAATATGGTGTCTGCAAGTAATGTATAGTTTTTAAGTAATGTAGAAGGGTTCAAGTGACTGTAATGAAGCTACTTGTCTTTTGTAAGTAATCAAGCTACTTGTCTTTTGTATGTAATCAAGCTAATGTAGAAGGGTTCTAGTGTAGTTGTAAACTTGTTGTGATGCTACTATAACATTTGTGTAGTTGTGATACTACTTGTCAAACATGTTTTGGATACCACGGTAACATTTGAAGCTTATTTTCTGTGATGGTTTCAAATATGCAGGTCTGGTTATGGTTATATATTGTCATTTGTGTAATGTCATTTTTGTGTCTTCTTGTTGTGTCCTTTTGTTTTGTTTATTTTGCTAATGTATTAGCCATTTGTTATGGTTGTGTCGTTGTTTTATTGGACTAATAAATGCCATTTGGAGTTTAGTAATATATTCTAACTTTTTCATTTCTATCTTATTTGTTACCAAGCGTAAAAAATGATTTCATAATTGATTTCTAGGTAAATTCTCAGTTGCTACCAAACACTGGAATTATTATTCAATTCCCTGGCAATTCATTTCTAGGAATTACATTTCTGAGCTTCATTTCATTTCTCTGAATTTCACCCTACCAAACGTGCCCTAAGGGTTAAACCCTAGCTCATGTATTACAGACCTTAGAGGGTACTTTTACCCCTCTAACTTGCATGTTTAATCTAAGATAAGTCTTCATTCAATCCATACAATATGTCTATGTGTTGTATGATCTATGTTTGTGCTTTTCTTTCCTTCAACATGCTAGGCTAAATTAACTTGTGTTTGATTAGATCTAATGAAACCTAACTATTAATTCTCATGTGATGTGTATGTTGTGATTGTGATTTGGGTGAATGTTTCATCTACGTTAGACTTAAGAAAACTGGCTAACCTCCTATACGGTAACAAGCTTGAACGTCTTAGGAAACGTGAATCGTATGTGCGTTAATCGATTTTAAGGTAGTATTTCATGCGTAGGTTGCTATCGGTGAGCTTATGATAAGATACTTGACGTATCGTCATAGAGTGATGTAGGAGCTTATAGAGTTAGGGAATTGAACGCACTCCCTACGACCTTTTTTAGGAATACCCGTCATCCACGCAAACTCAACATACTAATTACATGGTAAAAGATAGTTAGGGAGTAATGAAATCTAAGTAAAAACTACTTTCCCCACCATTGTTTTCTCAACTTTAATTTAATTCGCATAAGTAGATACTTGGGTTAGTTGACTAGCAACTAATTCCGCCCACTCTTTCAAAAACTGAGAATTTGCTGCTTTCTAAAAAACATAAAAATACAACAATAATCATCCTCCACCCTTAGACCTTAATTAGAGTAGTCTTTAACCTAACGAACACTATTCCCTGTGAGAGAACGATCAATCCCCCGGTACTTGCCACTACACTATACTACATCGGTCAGGTACACTGCCTGGTGGGGATTGTAAGCTTCTCGAGATCCCTCGAGAGGTAAAACGTAGTGCGTAAGCAATCCCTACGCATCAAACAATATGATAACATTGAGAAGCATGAGTATGTATAACATTGTGATCTAGTAAATAAACATTGTGATGCAGTAGAGTAACATAGTGATGCACTAAAATTATATTGTATTTCAGCAGTAAGATAACATTGTGATGCAGCAATATGATAACATTCTGATGCAGTAAAATTTTAACAATATGTAAAAGGAGCATTCGAGAAAGAGTAGGCATTTAAAAGTAATTCAATTATAAATGTCACTAATCATTCAAACATAACATTGTGATGCAGACATAAGTTTTTAGGTACATCATGCAACTGAAAATAAATCAGTAATAATGAAACATTCTTTTATAACGATCCACAAGTATCATCCGAGATCTTTGTTTCGCGTTTAAGAATCCCTTGATTAAATTTGTGTTTCAATTTGATTCTATCTTCTGGTATTCGAGATTTGGAGTTCTCTTTTTGAAGCTTGTTATGCCTCAACGGCTGCCAAGATTTCGTCCTTTTCTTATTCAACTTCGTATCCATATATGAACTTGAAGCTGATGTTGTTTCATGAGGCTAGTCAAATGCTCCAAATTCAGGTCAATGAAGCTCTACTGGATGAACCTGCTCGAAAATAGCCCTGGTAAAATCAGTAAAAACAAAATAAAGCTCTTTACAAATTTGGCAGATATTTCATATGATTAATTATGCTTAATCTTATACGCAATGAATCTAATTTTAAGGCTTCTAGTTATTGAGTCGCAGCTCCTCTAACATATCTAAACTAGAAGGAGGAAGTAACAATGGGTCGGTCATGATTCGTATTGCAGAAACATTTAAACACAAAAAGTCCTTGCACGTAACCTAATCTAGAATTATATGCCACAAAAAAATTCCAACTGCATCAGTGCATTACAGCTCTGCGCATAACCTAATCTAGCATTATATTCCATATACAAGTAACAACTGCATCACTTCATTACAACAACTGCATCATGCATACAAATACATACACAACCACTTTTCGACAAGTAATACACCCTACGCGTGACTTAGTCGAACCTTATATGACAAAATAAATACCTACTGCATCACTACTTCATAGAAACTGCATCACGCATAAAAATACACACACAAGCACTTTTTGACAAATAATACACCCTACCGTTACCTATTCGAACCTTATATGACACAAATAACTACCTACTGCATCACTTCTGTAGACCAATTGTATCATGCACAAAAATACACACTCAAGCACTTTTCGACAAGTAAAACACCCTACGTGTTACCTAATAGAACCTTATGTGCCATGAATGAACACCTACTGCATCACTGCTTTACAGAAACTGCATCATGCAAACAAATATACACACAACCACTTTTCGACAAGCAAAACACCCTATGTGTTACCTAGTCGAACCTCATATGACACAAATGAACACATAATGCATCAATGTCAACTGCATCATGCACACAAATATGCACACAACTAATTTTCGATAAGCAAAACACCCTACGTGTTATCTAGTCGAATCTTATATGACACAAATGAACACCTACTGCACACGCAACTAAGTGCATCATTTATAAAACCAAGCAAACAAACAAATTTTGAAACATAATACAACCAATGTGTAGCTTAATTCAACGTTATACACAAAAAATGAGCAGCTATTGTATCATTCTTAAAAACCAGGTACATCGTTCATACAAAAAAGCAAACAACCACATTTTGACTCATAATACAACCTACAGGGTAACCTAATTTAGTCTTTTACGCGAAAGTTGAACACCTAGTGCATCACACAGTTGAAAACAATGTGCGTCGTTCATACAAAAAGCATAAAAAATCATTTCCGCACATAATACAACTAAACATCTAGAGGTGGCAATTTGTGTCCAAAATAAAAAAAAATGGGCTAAATGGACAAATTTTTAAGAGATTTGGGTACATTTGGACCCCCTCATTTTTTTAAAATGGACATATATTACCCATTTAGAAGTTAAATGGGTATAATGGACACATGTTTTTCTCTCAATTGGAGAACATTAAATTGATATAGTATATTTTGTTACTTAAAAATAAATGAGGTGTTACGTTTGAAGAATTTTTTTGGGTTGTTTTAGGTTTTTTTAAGCGATTCGTATAATATGTGTCCCTTTGTCCCGCGCCCGTTTAGCCCGCGCCCATTTAGCCCATAGCCCGTTTAGCCCGTAGCCCGTGCCCGCCCGGCCCGCCCGTTTTGCCACCTCTATAAACATCTACTGCATAACAGTTCAACGTCAAGTGCATCAGACAAATAACCAAATATACAAACACTTTTTCTAACATAAGGCAACCTACGCTTAACCTAATTCATTCTTATACGCGATAACTGAACATCTACTGCATCACAGTTCAAAATCAAGTGCATCCGAAAAACAACCAAGCACACAAACGCATTTACACACATAAGCAACCTACGTTTAACCTAAGTCATCCTTATACATGACAAAACACCTACTGCATCTCAGTTTATTTTCCATTGCATCACATATATAACCAAGCATATAAACACATTTACACACATAAAACAACTTACACTTTGCCTACTTCATCCTTACACGCGACAACTGAATACATACCACATCTCATTTCAAATTCCAGTGCATTAGACATACAACCAAGCATACAACAAGTTTACAAACATAAAACAACCCACGCTTAGCCTAATTCATCCTTGTACATGACATAACACCTACTGCATCTCAATTCATTTTCCATTGCATCGCACATACAACCAAGCATACAAACACATTTACACAAATAAAACAACTTACACTTAGCCTATTTCATCCTTACACGCAACAACTGAACATCTACTGCATCTCAGTTCAGATTCCAGTGCATCACATATACAACCAATCATACAAACACATTTACGCGCATAAAACAACTTACGCTTAGCCTATTTCATCCTTACATGCAAAAACTGAATACCTAATGCATCTCAGTTCAAATTTCAACGCATTATATATATAAACAAGCTTACAAACACATTTACACATATAAAACAACCTATGCTTAGCCTATTTCATCTTTACATGCGATAACTAAACACCTACTGCATCTCAATTCATTTTCCAGTGCATCCACATACAACCAAGCGTACACACACATTTACACACATAAAATAACTTACGCTTAGCTACGTCATCCTTACACGCGACAACTAAACATCTACTACATCTCGGTTCAAATTCTAGTGCATCAGACTACAACAAAGCATACACACAAGTTTACACACATAAAACAACCTACTCTTAGCCTATTTCATCCTTACACGTGACCACTAAACACCTACTGCCTCTTAGTTCAAAGTTAGTGCATCACAGTTTCATTACATGTGCATCACAATGTAAAGTTAGTGTACCACAGTTATAAATTCCCATTGAGACATTTTATCAAACACCTTCTTGTATGCAGTAATCATAAACATACACATACACACACTCTTGAACAGATTTTATAGCCTACTTCATCATATTCACATTAATGAACTTAAATTGATAAAAAAAACAAGATTTTAGTAAACCAAACTAACAAAATGATGCAGTAACAATATTAGGGTTCATAAATCAACTTACAAAGTCGTTTAAGATGCGGTAGATTCATCTTCAAGATCGTTAACACAATGATGCAGTAATGATTCTATCGTGATTAGAAGGTTCATGATGTGGTAAATTCGTTAACAATTTGATTATGATGAGGTGATGTCGTAATGATTCGATTAGAGATAAATATGATTAAGATGTGTGTAAATTTTTAGAGAGAGAAGTGTGAAATTTTTGAGAGAGAAACTGAGATCCAAGAACTGGTTCGTGATAAATGACAGGAGGGTGTTGATGTGCGTTTTTGCTAGTGCAAGTTTTAAATTTATAAAAGTGAATTACCAAATCTAGAAACAACACATACGAGCAAGTGTACTCGTCCGTTATAGCAAGATATGATGGTAAGTCGGGATCGTTCACAGGGATTTGTGAGTGAATCAAAAATTAGTCTATAAGTACTTATCTAAACGTGAGCAAATAAAGTAATAAACAAATTCAATAAATTAAAAACTACACTTGTTTAGACTAGTTTTCTACTTTAATGACACATGTGATTGTGATAACTCTTGAGAACATGTTGGTTGTGATAATTAGATGATGATCTAATCTATTGTTTTTACAAGTTAAACCTGGCCAAGATTGTAGTTCATAAAAACAAGCTTTAAGTATAAACCAATCAATTCAAGATCTATCCAAGGTTCATAAGGTATGGTGTCCTTAAACACAAGAATAAACTCTTATTATAAATCAAATACTCTTAAGAAATGGTCATTACAAAAGGTCTCTTTTTCATAGACAAAAAGGTTACAATGGCTCATAAACATCTAGCCTTTCATTATTTGGAGCTATTATCCAACTAGAGTTTACAAACAATCCGATTTGATGTTATAAAAGCTTTTCTTATTACAATTATACTTCTTGTTTCTTTGTTGAGTTAAGAATAATTATGGGTGAAAAACAATCATTCATAGACAAATGATTATAACTAGCTGAGTAATACTAAATCTTTCGACCCTTGAAAATATTACTAATTAGTTAACCTTAACTTAAGAAATGTCACGATGAAACTTAAGGTACAATTGGTTCTTAGGATTGACTTGAAATTGAATTAAAACATGTTATCACAATCACTACATCACTAAGTATAAAACATCATCAAAACAAGCGTAAAAAGGTATCTAGCTACTCATGGCAAATATGTAAACAAACTCAGAATATTTAACATTAGAATCCATGGTTAATAGTCTTACAATGCTTGGAAATTGATAACAAATGACAAGGTATTGATAACCTAAGTATTGGTGATGGTTCCTTGAGATTTTCGCCTCCAAATGTTGCTTCCTTGGTTCTCCAAATGCTACTGATACTTTCTGTACGAATTTGCCTTGTTGAGAGCTTGATGATGATAATAATTGAGAGTAGTAATGAGAGTAAATGTCTCCTTCAATTGTTGTTATGACTTGTGTGTGAATTGTGTTTAAGAAGTCCCCTTTGGCTTGTCAAATACTCCTAGCAATCAATTAGGAACATAAATGCTAGAACTTGGGTAACAAGACACTAAGAAGGGCCTAGAACTTTGAGACAAAAGACCAAGATTCGTGTACAAGAAGTTAATTTCCTTTGCAGTTTCTCCAGCCGAATCGGTTGCGGGTTGCATCCGATCGGCTGGAGGTGGTAATTACTACCAACCGGTCGGCTGAACTCCAACCGATCGGTTGGTGAACACTGAATGGTTTTGGACTTTATTCTTCGTTGTGTATTTCTTCATGTACTATCCACACTTGGTTAACTCTGAACTTGGAACTTAGAAATGACCAAACTTCGGTTTCTCCTCATGAATTCCTTCACAAATTGGACTTTGAACTTGGGAATCTTCATGTAATCGCATGTGCTCCATTTTCTTCACTTTTTCCTCATTTTTCCTACATTTGGCTACATATGCTACAAAAACATACTTTGATACGATTTAGTTGCAAAAGCATATAAAAGTAACCAAATAACATGCATAAAAACACTATTAACGCTTCTAAAAACATGTTAACTTTGAGCGTTATCAAATCCCCCACACTTAAACTTTACTTGTCCTCAAGTAAATCTAGAAGAAAACTAAATATCCACATGGTAAACGAAAGTGATTCTGAAAATTACGATGGAAATCCTTCTTATACAAGTACAAGTTGGACCATCTACGTTTAAGCTCTTATAAATGAAATATTGAGATGTTTGACAATATCCAATGATTTTCTTGCGTGATTAACACTTCTAAACACCTCACGAAAGAATAATAAGATATAATTCACTCATACACTCATATATGGGTAGTGTATATGATAAATCACACTCATTGCTCCGTCATGATTTAGTTATTACCATAGGCTTGTACCAGAAACAAAACTTCACCGATTGGCGTAAGCACCAAGTTTACATATCAAAGAGGTCTTTTATTCGGGTTATAATGTTAGGCTAAAGGGTTAATTAACTTAAATGCAAATACCTTGTGTTTAACATAATAGATCACTAGCACGAATCTTTGATTCACTAAATAACGGATGGTCACTAAGGATGATCCTTAGATCGCTGGCACGTAATCTAGCTTTTCAAGAACTCGGATGGTCACTACATGCCAATACACTTAGTAATTACACCAAGCTAAAGGGTAGGAATAAGACATGGGATTATATGGGTAAGTGATGATTAAGAATATACAAGTCAGTCCAAGTCTATAGTCAAATGTCATTAGCTTCACTTCCTTGAATCATAACCTTGTAGTCTTTGAGAACTTCATTCTTTCGCGATCAATGCTTTATTTCATAACACTATCAACACATTTTTTTTTAAAAAAACTCAGAACAAACTCATAATAACACTTGTCATCATACGTATTGCGATGACTATACTTTCACTTGCTTTGATCGTTGGTTCTTGAATTTCCACTTTCTCCATTCTTCCTTCATGATTCATAATATAATTCTTCACAAAGCTAACAACTCACCAAGACTTTGACTAAAGGGAAAGGCTAGGCTAAAAAGTGTAAAATCTTTTTGTATTTTTGTGGTTTAAATCAAAAGAAAGGAAAAGGCTCAGAAGGTGTAACTAAGGGTATCTAGCGTTAAAATTGAACGCTAACAAAAGGGTTAAAAAAAATGTGGTTCAACCAGTCAGTGTGACTAGCTAAAAATCAATAAAGAAGGCTATTTGGTGTAGATCCTAAGATTTGCCTCTTATCACATATGTATCCTTATATTACAATAAATGTAATCTCACAACGGTTTCGTAATGATTTACAAGCACAAGTTCTGGAATAATTAAAATCACCGGCACACTCATAACAAAAGATTCAAGCATCAAGATGTATGCTTTATATGAAACAGGCTCAAATCCTCACAATTTTGGTGAAAAGGGTTACAGTATGTGCTAGCAAATGTAATCGATCCAAAATGGATTGCAATATTAATCGGAACACATCTCAATTCTTTCAAAATTACTAATTTCCAGTGGATAGGTCCGTTTATTCTAATAAATTACTCCTAAAAGCGTGAAAACGACTAGATTTAATAGGACAAACAAAATTTAAATTTTCTTATTTTCCTACTCACCCCCCCCCACTTAAGTTGAACATTGTCCTCAATGTGATAGACGAACTAAAAAGTATGAAAGTAGGGAAATGAGAAATAAAACCATGATTTCAGCTTTTCATGCTTCCGTCCAATTGTTTATTCCTTGTCATCAATACCTGTATTATTAGAAACAAAAACAAACAAAACAAAAAGCATTGCAATTTATTCAAATTAGTGACATACCCCCACACTTAAGTTTGACCAAGTGGTAAAACTTTGGAGTAGAATCACTGAAAATAAACATTAAAATAAACACACGGGTTGCCTCCCGAGAAGCGCTTGTTTTATTAACGAGTCCTCAGCCGGACTCAAACTTCGAAAAGATTATCCAGGTGTAGTGTTATGCTTCCTTTTAGGAATATACACTACATTTCCTATCACGATTCCTTCTCCTGTTTCATCTATATTTTCCAATGAAACTTTTTCCCATGCTCTAGGAAGAGCATCATAGATAAAACCAGTATTGTTTGCCCAAGGAACCATTTCCTTGTTGTGCGGAGCCATGAATGTGATAGCTTCATATTCAGATTCGGACAAAATTTCTTCGTCAGAAATTAAGTTTAGTTGCTCTTTATCATAATAGAGTTTAATTCGATGTCCATTTACAATGAAACGTCCACCATGTTTGTCATAAAGTTCAACATACCCTGATGGAAATCCATGTTTCACTATATATGGTCCGAACCATTTTGGTTTCAGTTTTGGAGCTTTAAACTTATATTTCATATTAAACAGCAGAACTTTATGTCCAGCTTTGAATTGTTTACGAATTCTTAGCTTCCTGTCGTGATAAGCTTTGGTTCTTGCTTTTTATAGCCTGGAGTTTTCATAGGCTTGAAGTCTTAACTCGTCGAGTTCATGCAATTGCAGAAATCTCTTTTCTCCAGCTATTTTCAAATCAGGATTACAGTTTCTCAATGCCCAATAAGCACGGTGTTCGAGTTCGAACGGCAAATGACATGTTTTTCCATACAAAAGTCTGTATGGTGTTGTACCAATTGGTGTCTTATAAGCCGTACAAAATGCCCATAGAGCGTCATCTAATTTTCTTGACCAAACGGCAGGATTGTCTTTGACCGTTTTTTCAAGTATCCTTTTTATAGCTCTATTGGTATTTTCGACTTGACCACTTGTTTGTGGATGATAAGCTGTAGCAAAACGATGATGAACTCCATATCGTTTCATTACTTTCTCCATTTTTTTGTTGCAGAAATGGGATCCTCTATCACTTATTAAAGCTTTGGGAATTCCAGAGCGAGCGAAAAGCTTTTTGAGAAAGTTGACAACAACTCGTGCATCTTTAGTAGGAAGAGATTCAGCCTCTACCCATTTGGAAACATAATCGATTGCGACGAGAATATATTCGTGTTTGTGTGATTTAGGAAAGGGTCCCATAAAATCAATTCCCCAAACATCGAATATTTCGCAGACTTGAATGCTCTTTTGAGACATTTCATCCCTACAAGAAAGGTTACCGGATTTTTGGCACGCATCGCAGTTTTAAACTAGAGTGTATGCTTCTTTAAAAATTGTAGGCCAATAGAATCCAGCTTCGAAAACTTTTCTAGCGGTGGTAGAAGGTCCATAATGTCCCCCAGTTGGGCCATGATGACATTCATCAAGAATTTTTCTTGTTTCGGAACCCGAAACACATCTTCGAATCATTCCATCTTTGCACATCTTGAAAAGGTAAGGTTTCTCCCAATAGTAGTGTTTTAGTTCCGAAAAGAACTTACTACGTTGGTAGTGACTCATTCCTTTTTTAAGAATATCTCCTGCTAGATAATTAGCGTAATCTGCAAACCATGGAACGTCACTATCATCCTCATCATCAATCAGCATGAGAGTTTCATCTGGAAAGTAATCGTTAATTTCATTTTCTTTCAGTTCTTCCAAATTTGGATTCTCTAGACGTGATAAATGATCAGCTGCAAGATTTTCTGCTCCTTTTTTATCTTTTATTTCGATATCAAACTCTTGGAGTAGTAAAATCCATCTAATAAGACGTGGTTTTGCATCTTGTTTTGTAAACAGATATTTGAGCGCGGAATGATCTGTGAAAACTATCGTTTTTGAAAGCACGAGATAAGATCTGAATTTTTCGAATGCAAAAACTACAGCTAATAATTCTTTTTCTGTGACCGTGTAGTTTTGTTGAGCATTATTGATTGTTTTGCTAGCAAAATATATAGGACGAAAATGTTTTCCTTCACGTTGTCCCAAAACAGCTCCAACAAAGAAATCGCTTGCATCACACATTAGTTCAAATGGTAGTGACCAATTAGGTGCAACCATGATTGGGGCACTAGTCAATTGACTCTTCAATGTTTCGAAAGCTTTGATGCAGTCAGCATTGAAATCAAAAACAGAATCTTTTTCCAAAAGTCTAGTCATAGGACGTGATATTTTCGAAAAATCTTTGATAAAACGGCGGTAAAACCCAGCATGTCCTAGAAAACTTCTAACGGATTTGACGTTAGTGGGTGGTGGTAATTTGGCGATGACATCGATCTTTGCTTTGTCTACTTCCATTCCTTTACTTGATATTTTGTGTCCCAGCACAATTCCTTCAGTAACCATAAAATGGCATTTTTCCCAATTAAGAACTAGGTGTGCGGCTTCACATCTATCAAGCATTTTGTCGAGATTGGAAAGACAGATTTCAAAAGAATCACCGAAAACAGAGAAGTCATCCATGAAAACTTCCATAGATGTTTCAAGCATATCTTGGAATATTGCGATCATACACCTTTGAAAGGTTGCAGGTGCATTACATAAACCAAAGGGCATACGCCGATAAGCGTAGGTTCCAAAAGGACATGTAAATGTAGTTTTCTCTTGATCGGCTGGAATGATAGGAATTTGGAAGTAACCTGAAAAACCATCAAGGAAGCAAAAGTATTTGTTCCCTGCTAATCTTTCGAGCATTTGATCCATGAATGGTAGAGGAAAATGATCTTTCCTAGTGGCTTTATTCAGTTTTATGTAATCAATACATACTCGCCATCCAGTGACAGTTCTAGTAGGAACTAATTCATTCCTTTCATTGG
>LBNU01006875.1:8736-27564 GCA_014162995.1 Artemisia annua
CTCGTTTGCTTGGCTTGGGACATCACCGGTTAAATCAACCGTATCCGGTGCGTCCCATTTCTTATGAGTACGCAAAATACCCCAAGCCTCCTCATTATTAAACGACACATTTTTGTGCTTATTACGATACATTTCTTTGGCCCGTGTGAGGATATCCGTTTCATTTTCCCCACTTTTTTGATCGCGTTCGGCACGTTTGAAACACGCGTTGAACTTTCCGCAATCACGGTTCAACGTTATCTACTTTGATTGTATCATATCTTTGCTGCGTTGATGATAATTCTTTTTATTGAACTCATTTTGAATCCGCTGCCAAAACGTATCTTTGGCTTGGGAACGACCGACTTGTGAATCCTCGCTTGCGGCCACCCAACACGTTGCAAGTAATTTTTCTTCACTTGCTTGCCAACGTTTAACTTTGTTGCCTTCTTCGTTTTCGTCATCATCATCGATTGGTGCGGGTTCTTTGTTTTTTTTGGACTTTCATTTAACACGAGTTTTGGTTTTCTTTGGAGGAGACGTAGGTGTTTCGGGAACTTCGTTAGTTTTCGTTTGGGAATGTTGGGATTGTTGAGTGAATTGGAGATTTTGGAAATTGGAGTTTAAGGTGTTTTGTTGTTGGCATTCTTGCCAAAATTTTAACGCTTGATGTTGTTGGAAAAGTTCTTGACTCGACATACCGAATAGGTTTGGGTTCTCCCAATTCGGATTTGATGATGAACCCGCGTATGGGTTCCCCCACCCACCGAGGAGGTTCGTAAGCGAGTCGTTGTCGTTGTTGTTGCCTTGAGACATTTTTTTTTGGCTATTAGAAGTGTGGTTTATAATATAATGAGTAGTGAAAGTGTGGGAAAAAGAAGTGTGGTAAATTGGTATTTATATTAGTTGAAAAAAAGTTACGAAAATTGTTTTTTTTTTTTTTTTTTTTTTTTTTTTTTTTAACAAATATACCCGTTAAGTTAACGTTTGGGGGGTGAAAATGTAATTTTTTTTTTAATCTTAACGGCTACTAGCCATTTAAAGGGGGCAGAATGCAAATTATTATTATTATTATTTTTACAAACAAAACATCATAACGCAACGTTAACCAGGTAACGTCTCACGTTAACGCTGGCTTAACGCAAACAAACGCAACAATAACTCAGGCCTTAACTGCGTTAAGACAACCTTAACGCAAGATTTGCGTTACCACTACTTGTGCTCTTAGGTGCGCGACTAGTAACCGAAATTTCTAGTGTTTCCGATTTCTTTTATTTAAATATGATATCTTTAGATCATTTTAATATACCCAACTTTAGCTAAAGTATGTCACAGTGTGCGTCACATGACCGGTATCACAAACTTGGTGCTAAACGTGCATATTCATTTTTGATACTCCTTCCTTCCGTACTATATTATTATTCTATCTTTTCTTATTTTGCATTGTCTCAAAAATAATGTCTACTACCAAATAATTAATAGAGACTAAAATTGTCTAAATGTATCGTGTTACCCTTGGTCAAAATTTTAAACTACAAAGCTAGTTGAAAGCATTCATTAATTGTTAAAAGGATAATCACCGGTGAATGTATCCAACTAAGGGGGTGTTTCTTTTTTCCCTTAGCTAAGGGAATGGGTCCCACATGGGTCCACATAAGTATTTAATAATATTTCTTTTTTGTGTGGAACCCACTTATTTCCACTAATAGATCTATATCTACAAGGCATCAAAATGTCTTCCTCTCCCCATTAAGACACACTAAGAGCCATGGGTCCCATATAGACCCCACCCATCTCTTAGCTAACAAAAAAAATAAACACCCCCTAACTGTTATACATATTAAGTGTATTATTGCTACAAGAGACAATCATGATAATAACGAGATAAATATAAAGTGTAAAAAATAGTATCGTAAACCGTTTGATTGTTTAGACCCGAAGAACACAAACAAGGAAAATGTTGAGGCATGTGCTGCTCACAATTTCCTTAGGACAGATTCATCCTCTCCACGGTGTTTGAGAATCGTAAACGTCTATCTCTCAGGATACAACAACAATGGATAACTCCGTTAGCACAAACGGGTTATCAAGGCGAACAAAAAAACGTGCTTTCTCTCTATTACGAACCGGATACACGAGAAATATGAATGGTAATAACAAAAAAGAGATGAGTGATGAGTTGTGTTTATTCAGTGTGTTGAAAGATGAAAGAAGATTACATAATTTATAGGGAACTAGCAGAATACCCGCGCGATGCGGCGGCGGGTACCATGTGACTCAATTTCCAGTGAACAAATGTTATTTTGTTTTAGGTTGCTGGATTCAGTGGAATCTTAATTAGATTGTACATTGTGGTTAAATAGTTGTATATTTTGGTGCATGAGTGAATTAAATTGTGTATTAATTGTATGTGTTGAATAGTGTTTTTTAGTTTTATTTTTACTTCAACTACTTGTAAATTATGCTTTTTAAATTGTATTTTTGAATGAAGGAGTGTTTTTTAATAGTGTATTAATTGTAATATATGAGTAGTATGCTTTTAGTGTTATATGTGCTTTAGATACTTGTAAATAATGCTTTCAAGTTTGTATTTGCTTAAAATTGTATTAATGGTGGTCTTAAAATATTAATGAGGAGGGAAGTGTCTTCCTCTATTATAAGTAGTACAGATAAAGATGGAGGAAAATGGTCACATTAATTACCAAAAATTAATCTTACTAATGTCTCATGAATTAAAATTAATCATACATTAATTATATTCTTAATTTACATTAGTATGTTTGATGACACCATCAATTGTCATTCAAAACTTTGACCACATATTCCAACAATCCCCCACATGAATGAAATTGATGACGGGAAACAAATTTCAACGACTCGATGTTGTAATAGAGTTTTACATTTGATATTTGCATAGGATAGGTAGGTGTTACCCTTTAAACCTTCCTTCGTAAAATATACTTAGCCTCCTAGCAGCCAGTAGAACTCGATGTCTTTGGACTGTCCGCTATTTGTGGAGACGACAATATATATTCACACAAATATCTCCTTGACACATTTTGGTTATCATAGTTATGTTCGTTATGGTCATGAACATTAGTCTGGTTCTGCGAGAGCTTTTAAGAATTGCGCCCCCACAATTCCATTCGAAGCAACACCACTTCTCTCTCACATACGTGATTCTTCATTAATCATTAAAAGTCATATGCTTAACCTCATATTGTCACTATTATAGGAATGGACTTAGAAGTTTAATAACTCCCTTAAATGAATATGGAGTTTATTACTCCCCCACAGTGACCTAAGTTTATACAAGTAGGTTGTCCTATTGAACCCAGATCTTGGGATCTCCAGTCAACTGGGTTAGGTTTTCCTTCATAAAAACTTTTCAAAGGCTTTAGTCTCATTCCTCTTCACGACTTGCTAACTAACTCTCACATTTAGCATTTCATAAGTGGATCCACATGTTATTCTATGACTTCATATTGTCAATAGGGATAACTTATTTTGAGAGTAGTTGTCGTACCGACATAATATATCTATACAAAATCGAGTTTTGTTCATCTCTTTAAATATATCATGCTCCAGGTAATTTTTGAGTATTCCAACTGGGAAAGAACTTCATGTTTGTTGATGTCCTTTTAAACTCTAGCTAGGCCAGAATCCTCCACATGAAATTTATCTCAAGAATTTTGTAGAAAGGTTCTCCCTTTCAATATATTAATCTTGTTGATAAGATTTTTCTCACATGGATATGACACCAAGATCATTAGTAATTTGTCACCTCACAAGTTTCATACTAGTGTATGCACACTTTTTGAATGTCTTATGTTAATTATTTTCCGTATCATAATTAACAGATTCCAAATCTAGCATGCTATAAATCAAGGAGTCAAGCGTATGACAGAAGATGCATCATTCTGATTACTAATAGCTTCATCTACTAACATCTTCTTTTAGACAAATCATCACATTAAACCACACATGTTTTAGAAGAATCCCATAAGTTATATGTGTAAGTCCTACACTTATAACATGTCATTTTAATTCAATTGTAATTATATATATAATCACATTTAATCGCTTATCATTATATGATTATCACAATTTATTATGTGATTATAATCACATAAAATCAATGTGTAATCATTTTAAACAATCAAAATATGTCCAACTTAGCAAAATGGACAATATCTCACATTGGATGACAATCACACCGTTCAAGTTAGTTACATAAACCAACATAATTCGTTGTCATCTATATGTGTGTTCTTTCTTGACATTTCACAATATCCTACACGGTTATATTCAACACAGTCATTTCTTACATAATGACAAACCATTCAATTATTAGCAATATGAGTTAATAATAAGTCTGGACGATTATTCATCTTTCTAGAATAATAAGTAGTTTGATTATTTGCACCAATATTCACAATAGAATATTTGCAACACCCAAACTTCCAATATTCGATACAAAATCGAGCGACTTGTTTATTCTCATGTTACAAAGTTAGTGGTACAAAACTACACCCAACAACTTTAAATAGGCACTACTTTGCCACAATATTTTGCACCAAATGAAACAAACAATTTTGCGTTGAACATTGTACAAAATATCACATAATTTTGTGATATAACAACCAAAAAATGTTGTACCAAACAACATCAAATCAACACAAATATTAGTACGAAAAAATATATAAGCCGCCTGGAAAAAATGTTGTGCTAAAATACAAATTGCGATCATCTGATTCGTTCATTTAAGCTCAACATTTTATTATTATTATTATTATTATTATTATTATTATTATTATTATTATTATTATTATTATTATTATTATTATTATTATTATTATTATTATTATTATTATTATTATTATTATTATTTTATTATTATTCGAAATCAAGTTTAAGATGTTTCATTGTTACCTAATCACCGAAAAAACCTGATGCAAAACTCATTTGTTACCATGCGAAAAACACAATTTTCCATGACATCGCGGTTGTGACAACATACCAGTTCAAACTGAATTGATGTACCAAAATAAATAANATTATTATTATTATTATTATTATTATTATTATTATTTTATTATTATTCGAAATCAAGTTTAAGATGTTTCATTGTTACCTAATCACCGAAAAAACCTGATGCAAAACTCATTTGTTACCATGCGAAAAACACAATTTTCCATGACATCGCGGTTGTGACAACATACCAGTTCAAACTGAATTGATGTACCAAAATAAATAATGTGACCAAATGGTTCACCCATTTAAGCTCAAAATTTCCATAAATCAAGTTTAATGTCTTAGATGAGCTCTATTAAAAAAAATTGGGCTCAAACATTTGTTTACCACGTGAACAACGCATTTCCCATGAATGCAAAGTTGTGACAACGATACTTTGTGAACAAACAGTTCACCTATTTCGACTCAACACTTTCCAAAAATCAAGTTTAAAGTCTTAGAGTGCAGCATAACGGAATTGGAATCAAAACTCATTAGTTTACTATGCGAACAACACACTTGTTCCCACGAGTGCATAGTTGTGATAGCAATTATTTTGGATTCCAATTAACACCAAACTTCTCATTCCACAAGAATGAGTTTAATTCCGATATCCCGTCATTAAACCTTTACTAGTTACACCACTACAAGGTTTCAACTAAAATGCTTTATAAAACATTTCCAAGCAACTGAAGTATCGTATCGATTTCATTGAAAAAAATCAGAATACAATGTCACCCATGAAACGAAAAAAATATAAGTGGTCACATAATCAAATGAAGCATTTAGTACAGTCTCATAATCATACTATTATTGATAGACTTTATTATTTCGTGTCACACATTAATATCCAAAACCAAACCGTTTCTTTTCTGTAATACTTCACATGTAATCATTGAACAATAGTTATCAGCATTAATAAAATACAAAAGTTCAACAAATAAACTACGAATATGCATAAACGGTTTTCAAATAATATAGCTTCAAAACAATTGAAACAAACCTCAACATTTTCCTTATTTGTGTTCTTTGAGTCTATACACGCAAAAGGTTTACGGTATCATTCTCTACTTTTTATATTTCCATGTTACGGTTTATTTGTCGATTGTTGGTAATTATGATCAAAATTTTATATTTGAATGACAATTGATGGTCATCATGGATACAAGTGGGAGTTAAGAACAAGGTTAATGTTTGGTCAATTGAAACGACCGAATTAGTTTTGTGTTCACGAGCCATTAGTAGATTTAATTGTGACCGTTTCTTGTCCTCATCCCCTTTTACCTATAAATGAGAGCTTTTCTCATTTGTCTACACCCACCGAAACATATATACACAACTCATCATTCCTCTCCTTTTGTGTTACCATTCATATTTCTTGTGTAACCGGTTCGTAATAGAGGGAAGGCACAATTTTGGTTCGCCTTGATAACCTGTTTGTGCTAACGGAGTTATCCATTGTTGTTGTATCCTGGGAGATTGACCGTTCACAATTCTCAAGCACCGTGGAGAGGACGAATCTGTCTTAAGATTGTTATACATATTAAGTGTATTGCTCCAAGAGACAATCATGATAATAAAGAGATAAATATAAAGTTGTGCGCGACTAGTAACCGAAATTTCTAGTGTTTCCGATTTCTTTTATTTAAATATGATATCTTTAGATCATTTTAATATACCCAAACTTGGTGGTGTTAAAATGTGTATATTATAGTTCGGTGCGCGACTAGTAAAGTATGTCACAGTGTGCGTCACATGACAGGTATCACAAACTTGGTGGTGCTAAACGTGCATGTTCATTTTTGATAATCCTTCCTTCCGTACTATATATATATATATATATATATATATATATATATATATATATATATATATATATATATATATATATATATATATATATATATATATTTTGATTGTCTCAAAAATAATGTCTACTGCCAAATAATAGACTAAAATTGTCTAAATTTATCGTGTTACCCTTGGTCAAAATTTTAAACTACAAAGCTAATTGAAAGCATTCATTAATTGTTAAAAGGATAATTAACGGTGAATGTATCCAACTAACTGTTATACATATTAAATGTATTGCTACAAGAGATAATCATGATAATAACGAAATAAATATAAAGTGTAAAAAATAATATCGTAAACCGTTTGATTGTTTAGACACGAAGAACACAAACAAGGAAAATGTTGAGGCCTTTGTTGCTCACAGTTTCCTTAAGACAGATTCGTCCTCACCACGGTATTTAAGAATCGTAAACGTCTATCTCTCAGGATACAACAACAATGGATAACTCCGTTAGCACAAACGGGTTATCAAGGCGAATCAAAAAACGTGCTTTCTCTCTATTACGAACCGGATATACAAGAAATATGAATGGTAACAAAAAAGAGAGGAGTGATGAGTTATGTTTATTTCGGTGTGTTGAAAGATGAAAGAAGATTACACAATTTATAGGGAATAAAGATGGAGAAAAATGGTCACATTAATTACCAAAAATTAATCTTACTGATGTCTCATAAATTAAAATTAATCATACATTAATTATATTCTTAATTTACATTAGTATGTTTGATGACACCATTAATTGTCATTCAAAACTTTGACCACATAGTCCAACACTAACTACTATATTTTCTTGTGTGTATCAAACTTTTTTAATTTCTATTTTACATGCAAACTTTTAATAATTTATATTGTGGGTATCGTAAACTTTTAATTACTTCTATCATGTCTATCATTACAGTGAGATTATAACATGACATTACTTAATCTTCTTTCGTTCAATATATACATGTTTCGTTTTAATTATACCCGTTATATATTAACCACGGATTCCACCCAAACACCTCATTCTCCCAATTAAGGGTGGAAATTTGTGATTTGTTGTACAAGATGACTTGGAGCTTAGGTTGGAGAAAGAGAATTAATAGGAGGTTAAGTGGGAGAATAGGGTGTTTAAGGTATATATAGTTAACATATAACGAATATAATTTAAATGAAACATGTATATATTGAACGGAAAGGGATTAAGTAGTGTGACGTAATAATCTCGCCTTAATAATGCACAAATTATGAGTTATTAAAAGTTTACTATACACACAATAGAAGTTATTAAAAGTTTGTATGTAAAATAAAAATGAAAAAGTTTGATACATACAAAAGAATATACCAGTTTATTACTCTATTATACATTTACTGTGAGAAACGACGTCGTTTCATAGGGCTCCAAATAGACGTCGTTTCATATTTGGAAATAACGTTGGTAAAAAAACGACGCCGTTTTGCTTGAGATTTAGGTTATACATGGCTTACATAAATAGATGGTAGCGTGGCTCAAACACAAATTATTCAATAACATGTGTGCATCTGATCATTTTTAAGAAAATCAAGATTGAGGATTAGGTGGCTCATTCACAACGAGATTCAAGCAAACCAGATAAACTTATTCCAGGATTGAAAGAAGAGGAAGAAACTTTCTATTGCATGTGGGTGGTTGATCTTTATTTAAGATTGTAAGTTTATGAACTAATCGAGTGGTGTTTAGATTATTTGGCTTATCTTTATTTGAAATTACAAGTTTAGATGTATTTTAGTTTTGATTATTTTGCTTGATCTTTATTTAAAATTTTAAGTTTATGAACCCTAACCGAGAGGTGAAGTTTCTAATATATTTTAGTTAGGTATTAATTTTATGTTGTTTGATATGTGTCTGAAAGTGATGTACTGACTATATGTGTTTTTTTTAAGTTGTTGCTTGAGGTGTGGAAGAGCTTAATGTGTTTTGTGAAAGTTAGAGGCGAACTCGATCGTCGAAATAAGGTTGGTTATTACTTTTACTGTCTGATTTTTGGTTTCACATTTTCATGTAGTTCATGAGTAGCTAGTAACAACATGAGAAAATATGTCAAAATAAGGTTCTTAGATCATCGGTATGGTAACATATTAACACCCACTTTTCACTGCCACAACAACAACAACGCATGCTGGTGGATTAACGCTACCAACTCCTGTTGCTGCGTTACCATACATAATGCTCTTATGAGATTTTTATTTATAGGTACCGTAATTGAGTTGATTTGTTTTTAAATTTTGAATAATGTTGACGCTGATTATTAGATAAGTTACAAAGTTGGTTATGTTAGGCATGTTCTCAAATTTGTTGCAGCAAAGTTTTTGCCCTCACTATCATTATTATTTGTTTCTATTAATAATAATGTGTGTTGCTGATATTGTCTGCACAATTTCCGTATTTTTTGCACACGTCTATGGGTTATAACATTTCCCTGTGCATTTTCTTAGTCTGCTGATAGATATATTGTTGTGATTATGTCAGGACCAAAGTTAAGTAATCGAGAATCAAGATTTATGATAGAATATTTTTATTTGATAGTCGCTTGAGTTTTGTTGCTGATTAAAAACATAAACTGATTATTTGTTTATGTGTCTTTTGTGTTTGCGATAGTTGGTTTGCAATATTAGCTTGAAATTTCGTGTCGTGAAATGTATATGAAAGGACAATATCCTAATCTAAATAACTTATGAGGGTGCTGATATCCGATCTTTTGTTGGTAGGTTTTGAGACTGGCATTATTGTTGGCGTTGGGGATTCTATACATGGTAGTAGCAAAACTTTCTTTTGTAGAAGGTAGTTGCAGCAGGGGTGTATTTTTTTATTTTTGATACTAACACTTTGCAGTAAATGTGAGGTAATAAGGTTTTATCCAAATTAGTTCTTAACATTTTTTTTGTTTTGTGTTCGGGTTGTCCAAGCAGCAATGTTGGAATGAAGAGAATGGGAGAAATCGATTTGATGATGGGAGTTTATTTCAAAAGATGGTGCCCGTTCTTTCACATATGTAGGAGGAAGTGATATCGAGAGGATACTTACATACTCGGTGGGCAAACTTTCTCTTTCTATAAACATATGAGTTAAACGGGCAATTTCCTGATTTTATTGTCTTTAAAAAAAAGAAAAAAGAAAAAAAATCGATTAATGTTGTTCGTATTAGTTTTTCGATTATTTGTGAAGTTTAAAATTTCATTATATACTTGTTTTTATATTTCAATTTGGGTTTTCAGCTTTGCACAGATGCGCTCAACGTTGGGAATTTATGCACAACGTAGACATAAATGGTTGCATGTGGAATGCTTGCGGCATTGGTATGTACATTTTTAGTATTGGTGCTTTGCAATAATGTAAGAGGGGCGTAGTTTTACGCACATCTATTATTAAAATATAAATTTCTTTTGTACTTAGGCTATATAAGAATTGTCAAAAGAAGGGATAATGATTTCTAAATGTATCCAACTTGACACGTTTTATCAATTAGTGTATGGAACTTTTAATTTTGCTATCTTGGAGTATAAACTTACTAATCTTTGCAAACTTGTGTAATAACGGTGTGATTAAGGCTTTTAACGTTTTTTCTTGCCATGTTGGCAGCCACGGTTGCAGCCACGCTGTCATTATTTTTTGTCATTTGTATAACGTTACAATTATTTGTGTTATATAACTAATAAAATAAAAAACACACACACAAATCACAAGAACACACACAAATCATAAAACCCAGACACAAATCCAAACCCAGACACACACACAAATCCAAACCCAGACACACACACACAATTCCCTCATGGCTGATTACACCCCAGGAACCAAAAGAGTTACACATAAGTACGTTACAACACATTGTCGATGTGGACTTGCTATGACTGTCAAAACGGATTGGACAAAAGAGAATCCTGGGAAACGATTTATTAGTTGTCCCAAATTTGACAAACGTAAAAAGTGTGGGTTCTATGAATTTTTTGATGATGATCTACCTAGTGACTACTAGAGGGAGTTGTTGTATGATGAGCACCAAAAGGCCAAAAGAGGGTATCAGAGGAATGAAATGCAAGAGGACATTGATGTTCTAACAATGGAGAAGACTCAGTTGGATCATGAATTGACTTGCACAAGTCAAAATTGCAATTGTATGATAGGCTGTTTATTATCTTGATTGGGATTATAATCATCTTTTCTGTTGTATTTGGAATGAAAATTGGAAACTGATGTAAGTTCTTGATGATTAGCAGGTTTAGTTTTTAATAGTTGTAATGTAGTAATTAGGTTTATGTTGTACTTTGACTGCATAAAGTCAATATTTTGTAATGCAGTGAAAAATTTGCAATTTTCCATGGTATACACATTTGCAATTGTGTTTCTCATGCTTAACAGGTAATGGTAATGGTAATAGTAGTAGGTTTAGTAATTGACTTTAGAAAGTCAAAGTTTTATTCCAAGGGGCAAGTGAGCCAGATACAAAGGACCAACATTGAACTAACACAAAGGACCAACATTCAACTAACCTATAGGTTTTTTCCCCTTCCCTTTTGAACATTCTTTGGCTATTTTGGGAGACCATGGTTTGATACCATGATCTGCATAAAATGTTGCAGTTGGAAGGCCTAAAACCTTAGCCCTTGCAGTAAATTCATCTTTGGCAGTTGGTTCTTTGGCATGAAAAGGATCCATTTTTTCTTCCTAGCAGCCTCCTTTGTTAAGCCTGAGCTTACACAACCTTCAGGAAAATAGTTTTCCCATGAATCAGATGTTTCTATGGCAGATAGTTCTTTGGCATGAAATGGAGTTTTTACACAACCTTCAAGAAAATAGTTTTCCCATGCATCAATCCATTCTGCAGAAGATTCACTGGATGAAATGCTTATGATTTCTGCTCACAAGAAAATTTTACAAAAAAAAGGTAAAACAGATTAAAACATTAAAAAAAGATTGAAAAAGAGTGGATATTAGGCAAAGACAGTTAAGATGGCTAAACCTTTCTTCTTGGAACCCATTTGTTTGGTATTTGCTGCAAACTTCAATGTAAGGTGGTGCTTTGTGTTTGAAAAGTGTATCCCATTTATAGATGTCATTTTTATGGTAGGTAAGAGTTTCAACATCCCTAAACTCAATGCAAACGTGGTCAAAGTGTAACTGTCCAATTCAATGCAAAAAGCCTATAAACAAATAGTGTATAGATTCTCTTGGTAAAAGTAGCATGTTACTGTCTAAATTTGCAGGTGAGAAAAAAACAGTAACTAGATACATCAACAACAACAAATACTTAATATGACTATCATAGTCATGTTTCTGCATTAATATAAAGAGTTGACTGTTAAAAGTCAAAGTACACAGTCATTAATTCATTCATACTTAAGTTAATTGCCCAGATGGAATACACAAAACATGGAAATTATAAGTTAATTAGAATTCTAAAATAGTTAATTGCATACTTGCAAGTTTATGATTGCCAACAAAGAATACACAAAATATGGCAATCTATATACAATAACTACTTAATCCAACTGCATAGCATGCTCCTGAGAGCTTCCTTCACCATCAACCTTTTTTGTCAACTTCTTTTGTAGAATTCCCTGACTTGGTTGAGTTGTTTGACTTCCCTGAGTTGGTTGAGTAGAACCACTTGCTTGACCTGCCCTTTCCTCACCAAACCAATATGCAAAACCCTTGCTAGTTGGCTGATGTAGCCTTAAAGTCCTTCTTGCACCAGTTGTTGCAAATTGTACTCCACCAACCTTTGTAAATGCACTTTGCTGAGATTGAGTATGCATACCTGGTATATCAGATCCCATAACATCAGCTGCAACACTGCCACCACTTCCACTACCACTTAAACCTGTTTGACTAACACCTACAGTTGAACCTCTAGCATTCCCCACATTATGAGACACATTTGATGAACTAGGTGGTGGGACATGGTCACTAGTAGCCTGAACATGGTCATTAGCATTGGCTTCATTCTTACTTGGCCTACCAGCTTTTCTTTTTGGCTTAACAGGTTTTTCAGTTGCTGCTTCTTTACATCCTTTTTTGTTACGACCTACTTTAAAACAGTTTTGACAAGTCATTGAAACACCTACCTTTGACACCCTTGTGGAGCTCCCACCTTCACCTTTTGCCCTTACTCTTTTCTTTCTTGGCCTTCTTGGCATTTTCTTAAGTTTTGGAGGTAAGACTTACAGTGCACTTATACTTCTTCATTACTAGGTCAGCAATGTCTACAAGCTTAATATCTGGATTTTTCCTAATTTTCTCACCAAACTTTTTGCCTATCCATTTGTAGTCCACTAATGACCCATACTGAAAGTTTCTTACACAAGTATGTTCAGATTTCAATGATATAACCTGAAAGGTTCTCTCAGAGGTCATCCATCTAGCATACAACCTAAAACTACACTTAGGCACATCTTCTGGAATTTCACTAGGAAACTTAAATTGTTTTCTTTGTTTACCTTTCTCAGGGTCCTTTAACTTACCTGGTGGTCTTTGACTACACCTAGCAATAATCATTTCTGAAGCACACCTTTCATACCAGATAGAGTAGCCATTGGCCAAAGCATAGTTGGTCAAGGCTTCTTTCAACTTGTCAACACTTGAAAACTTAATACCAACCTGTCAACAAATATTTTCATATTAGCATTCACATTAAAATGTTGCAATACACAAATGACAGTATAATTCATTAAGTAATTTACCTTTGGGGCTTGCATCCTCCAATGTGTGCTTTCATCATGTGTAGGATATCTGTCTTGAGTGGCTTGTACACCCAAAAATGGGTCTTGTAAGTTCCCATCAGAATCCACATCATTAATCTTCTTCAACAACTCATCAATGAACTCATCATGCTCAACAAATACTTCACTTCTCTCACCTCCTCTTGGTCTAGTATTAGTAGGATTTGCAGCCATATCAGGAACTGATGTACCTTTGGTCTTTACCCTACTTGCTTTCCTAGTTCTATGCTGAATTAATTCTTCCTCACCAGCACTTAAATAGTCAACTGACTTGTCTGAAAATGCACTATCATCACTGTCACTCTCTTGTAACATACCAGTATCAACATAATCACTATCATCACTGTCACTAGCACTTGCAGATTCATTAGTTGTTGCCACAAGTAACTCACTAACACCAGGATCACTAACACCAGCATCACTAACACTTGCCTTACCCTTATCAACCCCACTTGCCTTACCCTTAAAATTATTACTAGTAGTAGCAATTCCTACTTCCATTTCAACCTCTTGCTCAGCCCAATTCACCATTTCATCTTCACTAAATTCATTACAATACCTTTTTTTCTCTGTTGCTCTATACTTAGAAGTAGGTGTATCAGGGTCATTGATAGCTAGGTACTTGCTAAAGTCAAGGTTTGTATGGTCTACATAAACTTCTATTTTCCCAAACAACCTAGCAAAATCATACATCCTATTGCATTCCCAATCACAATCCAATTTTACTAGACCCATATCCAAATCACTATGTGACATTTTATAATATAGACCAAATACATGAGCACACGCAGTATACCTCTTCACATGTTCTATCAGATCCTTGAGTGGCAGCCTAGCAATATAGGCGTGCAAAATAACTCCATCCTCATACCTTAACGGATCTTCCTTGAAAATACCATCATTCCATACGTCTATCTCTATACCATCGGGTCCAGGTATCATTCTGTCAAACACACAATCGCAAATTAGGGTTACTAAAACAAAAAATAAGAACAGTAAATTAGGTTTGAAATAATTGGGAAATCAATTAATTTATTGTTGTACTTACTCAGAATACATTGTAAAGCATCAAATTGAAAAACCAATGGTTGAATCGATACAATGGTTGAAATTAGGGTTTTTTTTTATTTTGGGTAACTGTGTGAGATCGTGAATGGATTTGGGAAAGTAGATTATGGTGAGAGAGTGTATAAAGTCAATGTTATATTTAAAAAATACATATAACGGAAAACGGGTGAAAATAACGGTTTTTTTAAAATATAACGGGGTCAAAAAAGTCCACCTAGCCAACTCAGCTAATCTCTTTGCCATGTGGGATAAGTACACAAGTTTGCAAAGATTAGTAAGTTTATACTCCAAGATAGCAAAATTAAAAGTTTGATACACTAATTGATAAAACGTGTCAAGTTAGATACATTTAGAAATCATTAACCCTCAAAAGAACGTACTAATGTTGCCATGAGGAGTATGGGAGAAATTGAGGTGGTTGTTTTGTATGATGCTTGAAGGAGGTTTTCTTTATTATAAAATGGTGGATAAATAGGCTCCCTCCGAAGCCCTCTAGGACCGTTTTAGCGGAACTTTACCCTTATCGGACCTTTACTTTGAAAGTAGTTTGAACAAAGCATTCAGTGCTTATTGGTTTTGTTGTAACATATGGTGAAGAAGATGAAACAGGAGCCTGTGAAAACCTGTATTCAACCAAAGTAGGCGTGTATGTATGTATGTATGTATGTATGTATGTATGTATGTATGTATGTATGTGTGTGTGTGTGTGTTTATTAGTTTTATCCGGGAGTGGATACTTTGACAATGTTTTTTATCACATATTTAGGAGAAAGTAACACCGAAATGATGCTTGAGACGATACTTACATACTCTGTTAGCAAAGTTATCCCTTTCTAATAAGCATTTGGGTTAAACGAGCTTTCCTGTGATTTTTTTGGCCTATCTTTTATTTATTTATTTATTTCTGATATCTTTGGATCTTGCAATGTATTCGTGATCGTTGAATTGTATACTTTTTATAATATGCAATAATGTTTGGGTGAGAAGACAAAAGAAATTGATCTAAAAGTTGTGTCTAATATTTGGAGGAAGATTTTTGTTAAGAGGTATGGACAATTAAATAATTCACTTTCACATATGTTGGGCATGCGTACTACATCGTTGCAGGGTAGAACACAATAGCATGGAGTTGTTGGACACAGAATGATGCGGCTAAATTGCTTTCAATATAAACCATATGGTGGAAGAACCGAGAATATTGTTAGATTGGCTTCCTTTTTTATGTTAACATGAGTCTGTTCGCAATCATTCCTAAGGTTAACATTAGAACAGTGGGTGTAACATTTAATGTTGATTTATTGGTAGTTTTGCCTTAACGCTACTGCTAACACTTCACATTATCATACATTGATTTAGGTTAATATAGTTAATCTACTTTGAACAAGCAACAAAGTTGTGGTTAATACAAAAGTTGGTACTTAAGGCCACATAACAGTCTTTAAAGGATACAGCCAATAATTTTCAAATCAGGCCGGGAATTAATATGCTATGTTTTGGATTTAGATGGGTTTTTACATTAATAACCTGCAAGATATAGCTAATAACTTTAATCGGCTTATTTCTTCGACAATTCTTTGGTTTAGTTTTTTTTCGTGTGCCAGTCTTTGTATCTTATATAACTTTTTTTCTTATTTTATGTTCAGGACAATTATGATATATCAAGTTGGCATCTTAATATGGGACTTCCATTGTTAGGTTTCCGGAACAATGTCCAGTTACAATGCAATTTGTTACCGCATTAGTTCGTCTTCGCCAATGAAGAAGAATTGTTTACTAACTTTAAAGTCGAAGGATTTATGGTATGGACTATGAAGTATCTGCATTGGACTTCGCTGAATCAGAAAGTATATTTTCATTTATATTCCCTCACCTGAACGACCTCTTGGTCTACCTGATTGAATATGTTTTTGGTTTCTCCTTTTGTAATATACATGTTGACATAATAATGATACAAGCTTGTTCACTTATATATAGTCAAGTCTTGGTGTTTTATAGTTTTTGTCTTGATAGTGTGTACTTTATTTGTGGTAGTTAAAATTGTTTTTAGTAATTGTTAGAAAGTTAACTTATTTTGCTGGAAAAAAGTGTCGAGTATGTTGTTTAGATAGTTCATGGTGATTAAAATATTGGTGAATATGTATTATGATTGAGAGTCTGAGACTAAATTTAGTGTAACAAATAAGCCATTATAGCCGTTAATGACTCCAACGTTGAATGTTAAACAGAGGTGACGTATGAGCAAGGACAAATTTGTTTGAATTTACGTTCACCTTATTGTTACAACTTTATCCGTTTTTTGACCACTATTTTCTTTTCATGCGATTTCAAATAAAGGTTTGGTGGTTTAATTTTATCATTTTGCCATTTTGGAAAGGCCCAAAACTGCATCATTTTGACATCGTAAAAAATCTCCCTCACATCTCTTCCAAAAGTATGTCGGTTTAATCTTCTCCATAACTGAGCCCAGAAAATATGTTGCATTGATCCCTCCACTATCTTCTTCAGGCTCCACTCCATCCGGATATCTTCATCATGACTCAATCTTTCACAAATCCATGACTCTTTGTTTTTGCAAATTTCTTTCTAGTCTAAGCAAAAATCAATTAGGACAAATATCATATTTGAATTTGCTCCTCCACAATGCCCACGATTGTAATTATTTCTAAGCATTAAACTGTATCATATGCTGGCAACCAAAGAGCTTAAACGGTATCGGTCTGGAATTTCGGCTCGTAAGGAGGTTGATATTGGGCTTAGTGGGGAAAGGGACAAACCCTTACGTCCAGCTGATATGTTACTTTACTCGTGGCATGATGGGCTTGATGTATGTGTTGATCTGACAGGGTCATCACCCTTGACGCAAACCGGTATGGTTGATTTTGTGCCGGGTCGTGCGGTTATTGAAGCCGCACAATGTAAACGCGTCAAGTACGAGGCTAAATGCGCGGATATTGGATATGGGTTTCTCCTCTTTTCATTCTCTTCTTTCGGAGAACTTGAGAAGGATGCGGTGACTTTACTAAAGCGTATCCGAAGATTCTCGGTGACTCAAGACATTGGAGCACGTGCCGCTGCTCATATATTTAGTAGGATTAGCTTCGCTATAGCTAGAGGAGTGGGGGCCCAGTTAGTATCTCGGCTCCCCACTAATTTCTTGTAAATCCTATATTTTGTAATAAAGTGATAATAATAATAATAATAATAATAATAATAATAATAATAATAATAATAATAATAATAATAATAATAATAATAATAATAATAATAATAATAATAATAATAATAAAAGCCCGTATTGAATTTTTTTTTCTATTCATTAACCAAACAGGCAAAAACTAATTCGCTTCAAATATGAGACTTGAATTGGGTCCGTCGCAACGCTCGGCAGCCAAATTACTTGTTGAAGACATTTAGAAATAGTTTTCCCAGGTAAAATTATCCTTTTGTTGCTCTTACAAAAATAAAAATAGAAATAAATGCATTTTTCCTTAGACTGTGTTTATTTTGTCGGTGAAAAATAATTTTGGAACGGAGCGAGTATGTAACAACAATCATCAACGAATCCCTTACGTTATCTACAGTACACATGATAGCTAGCTAGAAGATAATGGGCACAATGACATAATGGCACAATGAACTTACGATGCCTTGTGGCTTGTGCCTTTGTGTTAATGGATCTCATCATGAATATGGTGTTATAGATTAATCCCACTTAAAAACCCACTATTGTTTAGTGCTGGTAGTTGCTTGCATGAATTAGTAGGACCAGGAGATTGTGTAACACAATACACTTTTTACAGGCTTGTAAATGATAGAAGATCCTATCAAATGAATGATTTCTTAACTCGGTTAAACCTGTTATAAAAACGAGTTATGAAAACCGCAGGGACTTGGGATTCACACACTGAAACAAGTTAACAACGAGAACGGCTAGCAAACACACACACACACACTCACAATATGAGCAATGGTTCGTGTTAGCATCGTATTTTTATATTATGAAGTGTCGGTCATTATAATCTAAAATCATGTAATAGGTTGCGTAAGAAAGTATTTCAAAGTTGTTTGTTCATGTTTATTAGTATGTTAGAACTACAAGGGCTAAACTTGTAAAGGCATGAAAGCTAATATGCCTAGCCCTTTATTAAGATGTGTAAACCTTCATTTGAAGGTTG
>LBNU01006879.1:0-28271 GCA_014162995.1 Artemisia annua
CGGCGAAAAATTAGGACCAAAATTCTGACACAGGAGCGTACGTTCCCCTTAATGTGGCCGGCCCCCTTAAAATTAAGGGGGCCGCCCAGCTGTAACGGCCAGAATTTTTTTCTTAGTGGGGAAAGTTTATTGGTGAAAAAACTAAACTGATTTTGGGTTAAAAATTTGAATCATATATTTAGTATGATTAAAACATTTTTCTTTATTATCCAAAATTGGTTTTCAAAAATATATAATATGTTTTAAATTTAAATAAACTTTTGTATTAATTATTAAATACCCCTTTGATCATGAGATGTATTAAGCACTTGTTTATTCATACCTTAAGTGATTAAGTTGGATATAATGATTAAACTACTTAATACTTGTTACGTAGTAATCTTACGTTAATGATTTGTTACATTTTGTGATCATCAAAACATAGAAGATATCGAAAACAAAATAACGTTTTATTCATTATTTTGTCAACAAAAGATTCTGACTTATCTGAGGAAACAAGATTACTACTATGAAGCGCTTTTGAGTGATTCGGAGGAGGAGGAGGAGAAGCAAGAGACTGTGGATACCGGTTTACCAAAGTTTGATGAGTTGGAACAGAGGATTTCCCATCCTGAAGTTGTGCTTAAGCATCTAAAGGATAAGAAGGACAAGAAAGAAAAAGAAATGAAGAAAAGGAAGAAAAGGGGTGATGCAGAAGGCAGCGATTCTAACTACTAAACAAGTATGTGTTTAGATATGTTTTTGGAAATTTGTAATGGTTGTGAACTCCTATGATCAATGAAATTTTGGATCTTTATGTTACTGATATGTTTGTGTTTCAATTTTGGATCTTTATGTTTGTGTTTCAATTTTGGATCTTTATGTTACGGATATGTTTGTGATGCAATTTTGGATCTTTATGTTACTGATCTGTTTTGTAATAGTGAATTTTATTAACTTAAGAATCAAGTATTTATACTATATATTCAAATCAGCCTTATATGAACATGGTCATATAGCTGATACAACAAAACAGTAAAATGAGTGGGTTATCATGGAGAAAAATGTCTGTTTTGACTACATTTCCAGTGAACAAACACTCCTAATGTGAATGAGTAGGTTATCCATTCACCCTTTCAACATCCACAAGGTACAAGGCCCTTAGATACACCAAAAGAAGGAGATAAGTTGGTGCAGAGTTGTCTTATATCCATGCTCCAAACACCCCTTTCGGGAACTGTTACATTGGACTGCAGCTTATGCACAAACTATTAAATAGGGGATGTTTGGCTTGAGTGTATACATCACTCCCATTTAACATTTGCAGTTTGACTTTTGAAAGTCAAAATGCAATTGGTAAATGTGGCATGAGTGTATACATAATTCCAATTTAAGATGTGCAGTTTGACTTGGAAAGTCAAAATGCAATTGCTAAAAGAGAGTCCCGAGTTTTGACTACACTAGATAAAGGTGGTGTTTGGCATGATTGTATCCATGAGCATTTGCACAATTTCCAGTCAAATACGCACATTAGTCCATTAAATACACATTGACAGTTGACTTTAGAATGTCAAAGTAAGCAAACATGCAGTATATGACAGTTGACTTTAGAATGTCAATGTTTGGGTCAGTTTGGATTTTGACCTATTGTACTAAAAATACTCTTTCTAACAATTCATTTCAATTGAATTCAATCTAACAGTTTCATCCCAACTTCTCAAAAATAACATGATTAAACAAAGATAGACATATAACATTGTTCAAAAGACATTAAAGACAAACATATAGTTCAAACATATAATCCAAAAGACATGAAAGTTAACATAATTTCTATTGTTCAAAGATCAGTGCCTAACAACTGAACAACTTTGACTTGCAAGCTCATCAACTGACTTCTTCCTCTTTTTTGTTGGCCTGTAATGTAGTGGTTTGTGAATATGTGGTATTATTACTGTTGTAGACTCAACTACTGGCTAGAAGTCGCTGCCACAACATGGGTTGATCTTGAATGAGTATGTATGTGCCCATGTTTCTAGTCTGTAAGCAGCATGAACCCACTCTTCAGGTATACCAACTCCTATTCCATCCTCATTCATGTGGTTTATTGCAGCCACAACATGTTTACATGGTATTCCAGTCAGCTCCCACTTCCTACAAAAACACTCTTTTCTATCCATGTCCACAACATACTGATCCTCGTAAGGCACAATTACTTGATATAAAGAACCTTCAATCCATTGAATAACGCAATCAGTAGCTTCTTTTTTTATAGCATCAAACATGCATTTCACAGTAGGAGTAAGTTGTGCAACATTGCTTTCTATTAGTTGTTGAACTACCATAATCCTCTTCATCAAGTACTCTCTGATATATTCAAGACAAGTAATGATGGTTCCATCTCTCACATCATATAGCTGCCTATTGAACACCTCACATATGTTGTTTAAGAGTAGACCACATTAGGCTTTGCCTGTTAAACAAATCACACATTATATATTACTATATGATCAATTAGTAGTATGCTTTTGTCTAGTGCAAGTTAATGTATTACCTGAAAAATGTGCTCTGCTCCATTGTTCAGCTGGAATCTTCATCAACCAATCATAGGCACCAGAATTGTAATACTTGGGATGAGCCATCTATTTGTTGAATTCAACAATAGTAGTCGCTCTAGCTGCCTTCCAAATCATGTCCTTGTAAACACCTCCTTTAAAATGTGACTTCATATCCTCATGAATATGCTTAACACATAACGTGTGTTTAGCCTTTGGAAACACACTAGCACTGGCTTGTATCAGTCTTTGTGAACAGTTAAGGTTATGGATGGTGTTAAAACTGTACATGTTCTCATTTTGCATAAAACACATGATTTATTATAGAATAGAAATGTGCACCTTTTGCCTATCAGAAATGAAAGTGAACTTGCAGTTGGTTTATATACCAAGATCCTCCCCTACTAGTTTCAAAAACCAACACCAAGTTGCCTTATTTAGTTCATCAACTACAGCATATGCTACTGGATAAATCTCATTGTTTGCATCTATCCCAACTGCTGTTAGTAATTGACCTGGAAAAGGACCTGACATGAAGAATCCATCTAATCCTAAGAATTCTCTACCACAAGCTTTGAAACCTTGTTTCAGAGCTCCCAAACACACATACACCCTTTTAAAAGTTCTTATGAACTCTCTGGATTTGGTTTTGGCTGTACATCAATCCTAACAGTTGTGCCTGGATTTTGATTAACCAACTCTTAGGCATACTCTCTAAGCAGTGCATAATGTTTCGTAAAGACAGGTATACCTGAATGATGTTTACAATCTTTAGTGCATAGCATATCATGCTTACTTACGNTTAGCAAAGATCGTAAAATATAAATAACGTTTTTAGGCGATATTTGTATTAACAGAAAGCTTTAAATTTATAATACTAGTTTCACCGATTTTAATAAACCAAACACACGGGTAAAGTATAACCCTCGTTGGTAATATAAGATTTAGGTAAGACCAGGTCATATCCACAAGGACTTAGTTCATTTTTATTAAGTATAAATGATTAGTAAACAAAACAATAGTTAACAAATAGCGATTAAGATAATATGAAGAATTCAAATGATAAAACGAATGATTGCTTGGATAACTTGGATAATCTAGTGACAATGCTTATGTTTGATCTTAGTTTGATAATAGAGTGGTGCACAACTTATAACTTAGCCATTTTCGTCAAAAGAGCAATTTCATAGCTTGTTAGGTTCAATTCCATATTTATATTTATCCACCACGAGATTTCTCTCGTGATAGTATTCTATATCAAGTCTAGATTATTATCAATTCTCCTAAGCGGATTTCTCCATTCAAAGGCTAGAAACGCATACAAGTTTCTAGAATTGCATGTAACAAATTGGTTCTTTCGACCTATCCCAACAGGTATATTCAATCAGTTTTAATAAATAAACATAATAAGACTAGAGATACAATAGTTCACAGTATAAACTTGAAATTGGTACCTTTCAAAAAAAAAAAAAAAAAAAAAAACTTGAAATTGATAAAGATCAAAGCATAATCATAATTCACTTTATTATATTCGCATATCCAAGCAATCACAAGAGGTTTAGCCTCTCATGGCTAATGAGTTCATGACAACAGAAATGATTAAATAGTAAACAAGATACGGATTGGATTGATCAAATGGATTACACAAGTGTCACAAGTAACCAAGAGTTCGACACCAACAAGTATATAACGCCTCCGTTCTGATTCGTTCACGTCTGCTTATGGCTCAGGATCACGTTGTACTTCTTAACTTGACTTAGTGAAAATTGGTTGTAGAGTGGAGAGTTCAAATGCTTGCAAATGAGCTATATTTATAGGCTTCTGATAGGCGAAGTACGGCGTACTTCGATTGTAAGTGCGGCGCACTTAGCTATTTTCTTGGTGCCAAAGTTTCATAAATGCAGAGGAAGTACGACGCACATCGGATATAAGACCGGCGCACTTTTATTAAATATTACTTCTTGACTTCCTTTGACTGAGAGAACAAGTGCGGCGCACAGAGCTGGAAAACCGGCGCACTTGCTTGGAATAAAAGACTAATATAATGGAATTCTTATTTATTTACTTCGGACGATGAAATAGTAGTGATTTTTGATGTTTCTTGCTTCAGAGCATCCGAGAGTGAACATGTATTCATTTCATGCTATTAAGTACCAAAAGTTCGCACTAAATAATCATAAAACATATAATATAATGCTCGAGAATATGTATAATTATAGCGTTATCAAATACCTCCACACTTAGCTATTGCTTGCCCTTAAGCAATCAAAGTGAGAAAATTTAATTTGTTTGTGATCATGGAGATATATTATCAAGATTTTATTATTTGCTAAAAAGGCATTGACACATAACTTAAGACACCTTACGAAGGATTATTTAAATGATTCACACAGTTCACTCAAATAGGGTTAAGGTCACTCAATTGCACATACACGACTAAATAGCTACCATAGGCTTGCACAAAACACAAAGACAACTCCGACAAGGCGTAAGCACCAGACAATGATATCAATGAGGACTTTTCGGGTTGGCTTAAGGATTAAGGGTATGAATGAGGCATTCATAAATTTTCTTTTGTTTAGACAGGTTCATAGAGCGATATACCAATAGGCTGGTGCTGATCATCATAATGAATATTCATAGATCTTTATCATCTCTTTCCTTTCTTTCTTTTTCAACACAATTTTTTTTTCTTCGACTTTAACGTACATATATTCTCGACTTCTTTTCTTTTTCTTTCACATTTCATATAACTTTTCTTTTTCATATTTTTCTCATACTGCAACAATAATCAATCAAACTTCATTCTTTTTTAGCATATGTAATTAGTTTAAACAAAGAGAAAGGCTAAGGCTCAACATGTTGTTCTAGATGGCAATAACACTAAAAATGAGCACTAGAGGGTTAATTTCTGGAATATACTAGTGACCAGTGTAGTCAACTAGATTATAACTTTCAGAGGATGGCTATTTGGTGTAAATCCTAAATTTGCCTCAATATCATATAAAATTGTCTATAAAGCGTAAAATGCTATCTCACTGCGGCATTCGTTATTGATGTATAAGTGCAAGTTCTAGAGCTAATTTAGATCGTCGGCACACTCATATATTTTAGAGAAAGTGTAGCAGATATTGATAGTTGTTAATTTCTGTTTATTAGTTGTTATTATTGCTTATATTAATAGTTTAAATCATTTTATACTAGTTTGGTATTGTTTTTAGTTGAATCTGTTTCATTATTGTCTTATATTTGTAGATCTGTGATTCTGTGTTCTGTGCTGTATTGTTGTTTGAGATCTGTGTTTTTGGTTCATTCAGGCTTACTTAACCATATTCTGAACCTGTGTGGCGGAGTAGTAACATAAATCTCACTGTGCTCAATTAAAAATTCATAGACAGTTACATAAGGAGTGTTTGGTTTAGCTTGATTATCTGAGTAAAGGTTTGAATCAGTGAGTGATAGGTGTTTGTTCAGTTCACCTAGGTTCATATTAGAGTACTTAGGTAATAAAAACAGTAGGTTAATTTGAAAAAAGTCAATATTGCTTTTAAAATTTCTTGACAGTTAACTGTTGGACATTTTGATTTGCAAAAATCATAGAACTAGTTGCATAATCTGTTAGTTTAGCTTAATCTAGGTTCACAGTAGTTTATTATTACATAATCCTTCATAATAGATCATTAGAATTTGTTTTTAGTCAAAGTTGCATAAAAATCAAAAAGTCAAAGAAAGTATTTACTCAGATTTGGTTCAAACTTGTAGATCACTAGCAGGACTTGGTAGTGGGTGGAATTAGATTTGGTTTGTTGCTCTGTGTTCTCTGGTAGCTTGTGTATCATAGCAAAAAGAAAAATTGGATTTGAACTTCATTTGCTTGTTTGAATTTGAGCTTGAACTTGCCCTTTTGGTCTGTGAACTGCCCTGCACCACTACTTTCAGTCCAACTGTCCAAGTTTACAAGCTTGCATTTTCCTATATATTTGAGCTTAATGTTTGAAATTTGGGGTAATTAGAAGCTTATACTACTGGCTTGTTGTGTGTTTGCTTGGTGTGGATTTAGAAGCTTAATCTCTCAGCTTATTTTGCTCTTCAAGTTGCATTGTTGAGGACTGCTTGCACTCAGTTTTGCCCCATAAGCTTGTTGATCAGATTAGCTATTAGATTAAGATTAAGCTTGTCATTTGGAGCTTTTAGCTTGTTTTCAAGTTAGTTGCAGTAGATTTAGCTTGCTTAGCAGCTTTTATACTAGCTTAGGTGTTGAGTTATAAAGTCAAAGTACTGCTCTTATAAAGAAAGTTAAAGTACTACTCTTATTGAAGAAAGTCAAAGTACTGCTCATCAAAAGGACTGCTATGATAAAGGAATATAATGCAAAACGTTTAAGGATTATTGTGTAATTCTAGAATATTCTTAGTTTAGAATTAGTTTACTTGTCGTTCAAGTATTGTAAACCGACTAGGGTTTTCCTTATGCCTATAAAAGGATCCCTAGGTTGGCATTAGATATATACGATTTTAGAGATACATGCAAGTTCGATATTAGAGTTATTAGGGTTGTTGGTGAATCTGTGTATATAAGCAGGTTCAGAGGTTTTAATATAATCAAAGTTCTTTGTTAATTCTTCTTAGCTTTGTTAAAGTAGATTCCGCATACTTAACAAAATATATCAGTGTTCCATTGTTAGTAGTTAAGGATTTATCCAAGATTACTAAACCCTTACAAGCTACATAGTTAGTTTGGTCAGAGTATATCGATCCAACAAGTGGTATCAGAGCTTGTGTGGAAACTCTGATTAAGAAGAACCCTTTAAACCGAATTTACAACAAACCCTAAACAATGACGACTGAAGCTGCACCAATCCCATCCATCACCTCACTCAGAATTCCTATCATTAAGAAGGGAGAGTATGATCTCTGGAGCATGAAGATGAGGCAGTACATTGCTATCACAGACCATGCTTTATGGGATGTGATTGTCAATGGTAATGTTGTTCTTGAAGAACCTGTGAAAGTTCCTGGACAACCTGAACCACCTAAACCTACCTTACCAGCAGCAACAAAGATGAATCAAGATAAGACTCTCAACATACTGTTGTCTGCTATTCCTGATGGCCACCTACTCAAGTTTCATGATGCTAAGGATGCAAAGCAATTATGGGCTGCTATCAAGACAAGATTTGGAGGTAATGATGCTTCAAAGAAGATGCATAGGAAGTTATTGAAGCAACAATTTGAAACATTCACTGTTGGTGAAAGAGAAGGTTTTGATGCTGCCTATGACAGACTCCAAAATCTTCTTAGTATGCTAGAGTTATATGGAGCAGAGGTGTCTGTTGAAGATGCAAACTTGAAGTTCCTAAGAAGTTTGCCATCTGTGTGGCATGTGGTTGCTACTATGATCAGAGGACAACCTGGTTTGGATTCTATGGACTTTGATGATCTCTACAATAACTTAAAAGTGTATGAGCATGAGATGAATGGTCAAATAAATTCAAAAGCTCATAACATTGCTTTTGTGTCTTCTGAAAACAGAGGCAATACTTCCACTAAAAGTACTGCTTATCCTGTTCAAAGTACTGTTGGTGATAAACAGTACCTTTGCACAACCATGACTACTACCACCTCATCACCATCAAACATCATTAACTCTGATGATGTTGTATGTTCCTTCTTTGCTCAGCAAGCCACCTTACCTGTTACTTATGAAGAAGATTTGTTGCAAATTGAAGAAGATGATCCGGAAGAAATTGACATAAGATGGCAAGTTGCCATGATCACTGCAAGAATCAAGAAGTTTATGAAGAAAACAGGAAGAGGTATTGACTTCAAAGCTAAACAGGGTATAGCATTTGATAAATCTAAGATTGAGTGCTTTAACTGTCAAAGGCCTGGTCACTTTGCAAGGGAATGCAAGTTTGCTAAATATCAGGCAAATAAAATGATTGAAAAACCCAAGGTTGAAATCCGAGAAATTCCTATTACTGAATCAAAACCAAAAGCTTTGGTGGCTCAAGAAAATCTATCAGAGGTTGACTGGAGTGCTGAATTTGATGATGAACCAGTCACCTACTGTAATGTTGCATTGGAAGACTGGAGCACAGCCTTTGATGAAGAACCAGGATATGCTGCTTTGGAAACAAGAGATGGTCTTGGAAGCCTTGATGGACTTGGAAGCTTTGATTGGAGCATGGAAAGTGAAGAAGAACCTGTAATGCTTGCCATGGTAGCTACTTCACCAAGTTCATCCACTATCTCTGAGGTATGTTCTAAGTGTAATGATTGTTATCAAAAGTTGCTTAAAGACTATGTGACTGAAAGAGATAATTATAGAAGAGCTAGGTCTGAGGTAGCTGGTTATCAATTGACTTTAGAATCAATGGAAGCCAAAATAATCACTCATGAAAATAATGAAATGGCTTGGGCAGAAAAATATGAACAACAAGACTATCAATAAAAATTGAGTTAATGGAAGTTAGGTTGTAAAGTTTCTGAAGTTGAAAAGCTCACTAAACAAAGGGATGATTTGTTAGAAAAACTTGCTAGTTGGAAAGAATCTGGTCTGTCACATGTTAGTTTTGTTGAAAAACAAAAAAGATCACACATTAAAACTGGACTAGGTTATGGTGTTGAGTATGATAGTTTAGAAGATAGTCCCACTAGTGATAAGGAACAACTTAATTCAGAGGTAACTTCATCTAGTGATGAAGAATTCATTAGCTTAGATGCCAACACATCTAGTGATGAAGAACCAATTAGTCAAACACCTCCTGAATTTAAGAAAAACAAGAGTTATAATTCAGTTGCTCCACCTACTGGTAGTTTTCAACCACCTAGGACAGATGTTTCTTGTTTTAGAGTAGACAATCTAGAATTTAGGAAGAAGCTTAAAGGTCAATCAAATTCTAGTCCATCTAATTCTGAGTCATTAAAAGAAACAATTGAGAAACCTAAGGTTGAGAACACACAGAGTAAAGTTAATGGTTCAGGGTGTGATAATAATGCTCAAAAGTTTTCTAAAGATTTTTCAAAACAAGCAGTACCTTCAAACTCTTCTCAAAGTACTGTTAAAAATCCAACAGTATCTTCAAGAAGTACTTTTCAAAATACTGCTAATTTTAGAAAATCTTTTTCACCAAAGAGACAAGCAAGTTTTGGTTATAGAACTCAAGGAAGGGGATTTGGGAATATGGATAGAAAGCTATGTTATGTATGTTACAGTCCTCATCATTTGATTAAGGACTGTGACTTTCACTCAGAATACTTAAGTAAATTCCCAAAGACCAAATCTGCTAACCATAAGCCAAAGGAGAGCCAACCTGCTTGGAGTTACTCACACAGGGTTAACCATAGTAATTTCTCTAAAGACTATAGGTACTCTCACCAGAAAAGACCTTTTTCAAAACCACCAGTACTTTCAGGCAACACTTTTCAAGGTACTGGTAAGTCAAAAGCAGTATCCTCTCAAAGTACTGCTAGGTTTTCACCCACTCAGGGAAATTCTAATGTAAGACCAAGGAGATCTAATTACTATCAATCCAGAAGGCCTTACACCTCAAACAGAGTACCTAGAACAAAGATTTCAACACACAGTGTTAAAACTAAATGGGTTAAGAAAGAAAGTACTGATGGGGAACAAACAGTACTTTCAGCAAACAAGGGTGAAAAAGAGAATTTTGTTGAAAATCAAACACAGGGTTTGGAACAAAAGAAAGCAATTGATCATGTTTTCAAAAACAGTGGAGATTACATACTCAAAGAATTTAAGTATGTCACTCCACAAGGGGAACACAAGTCAGTAATGGCTTGGGTTCCTAAAAGAAACTAACCCTTTTCATCTTTTATGCAGGGCAACCCAGAGGAGGAGCTTAAAGATCATATTATTATTGATAGTGGTTGCTCTAGCAGCATGACAGGAGACAAGGAGATCCTGTCAGATTTTAAGGCTTATTTTGGAGGAAGAGTTGCTTTTGGGAATGATCCAGATGGAGGAAGAATTACTGGCAAAGGAACCATCAAGACAGGCTGCATTGATTTTGAAAATGTTAGATATGTGAAGGAGCTCAAGTTCAACCTTTTGTCAGTTTCTCAGATTTGTGACAAAAAGTATCCTGTGTTATTCACTGACACAGAATGTCTTATTCTCTCTCCTGAGTACAAGTTTATTGATGATCACTTGGTAACACTGAGAATACCAAGAACCAATGATGTTTACAGTTTAGATTTGAAGAATGTAAATTCTTCAGGTAGAGCAACAGGTTTAGTAGCAAAAGCAACACTTGAAGAAGCACATCAATGGCATAGAAGATTGGGTCATGTGAATTACAAGAATATTAACAAGCTGGTCAAAGGTGATTTAGTCAGAGGTTTACCTTCTAAAACCTTCAAGAATGATCATTCATGCTTGGCTTGCAAGAAGGGTAAACAACACAAAGTTTCATGCAAAAAGCTTGAGGAGAGAACTATTAGAGAACCTTTGGAGTTGTTGCATATGGATTTATTTGGACCTGTTTCTGTTGCAAGCTTGAATAAGAAGAAGTACTACTTAGTTGTAACAGATGACTGTAGCAGATTTAGTTGGGTCTTTTTCTTGGGATTTAAAGATGAAACCTTTGATGCTATTCATGATCTCATAATAGCCCTTGAAAATCAATTAAGACTCAAAGTCAGAGGTATTAGATGTGATAATGAGACTGAATTCAAGAACCACCTCATGGATGACTTTTGTGCCAAGAAAGGAATCAAGAGGGAGTTTAGCATTGCTCGAACTCCACAGCAGAATGGAGTTGCAGAAAGGAAAAATAGAACATTGATTGAAGCAGCTAGAACCATGCTTGCAGATTCTTCATTACCTATTCAATTTTGGGCTGAGGCTGTAAGTACTGCTTGCTATGTGTTAAATAGAGTCTCAGTCACTAAACCTCAGATAAAGACACCATATGAATTGCTTATGGGCAAGAAGCCAAACATTCGTTTTATGAAACCTTTTGGATGTCCTCTGACTATTCTAAATACAAGTGATTCACTGGGTAAATTTGAAGGCAAGTCAGATGAAGGATACTTATTGGGGTATTGTACCAATAGTAAAGGATTTAGAGTTTACAACAGAGCTACCAAAAAGGTTCAAGATTGCCTTCATGTTGAGTTTTTGGAAGATCAAGAAAATCAAAAAGGTAAAAGTCCTGATTGGATGTTTGATCTTGACATTTTGACACCTTCTATGAACTATGTACCTGTTAGGGAGGAAAATCAAGTTGTTCACAAAGAAGAAGATTTACAGTACATTGTTCATGGAGTCAATGTAAGACCTGAAGATGTTCCTACTAAAGAACCCATTGGTAAGAAGCAAAGTACTTTTGAACCTAAAAGTACTGTTTTTGTCAGAAATGTAATAAAATGTCATTACTGACTCAAAAATATAATTGCTTGACCTTTACCATAGGTACTGTGGTGTCGGTTCGCGTGCGGCGTTGTTTTTCAGAAAATGTGATAAACTTCTCAGTAAATTACGAAACTTGTCAGTAACTATCCGAAATGGATTAATTTATGTTTACTGACAAAAATAGATTATTTTAAATGATGACTATAAGCTACAGTACGCGTTACAGATACCCGAAATTCTTGAAAACGCTCAAAAATATCAGTTTATGCATAGAATTGCCCAAATTAGCTATAATAAATAAATATTTATTATTAAAATTAGTCTGAAAAATTCCGGTTTGTTACAATTCCAGCCCCTGCTTTTACCAATGACATGTCCATCGGCCACCCCTAACTTGTTTTTTCTTAATAGAAGATCATGAAACGTACTTGGTTCGATGATCGTAAGCTTTCAATCTCTCATGGTTTTAACACTATCTCTCCCTTCAATGCAACCATAAGAAACAATGTTCTCAGGAACAAAGGCCTCTACCTGAAAATCAACAATTCAAATGGTTTGAACTACGATAACAACATTACCAAATTGGTGTTCAGTATTATCACATAGCAATCCGTATAGAAAGGCTGCAAACTATTAAACGTACTTGGTTCGATGATCATAAGCTTTCAATATCTCATGGTTCTAACACCATCTCTCCCTTCAATGCAACCATAAGAAACAATGTTCTCAGGAACAAAGGCCTCTACCTGAAAATCAACAATCCAAATGGTTTGAACTACGATAACAACATTACCAAATTGGTGTTCAGTATTATCACATAGCAATCCGTATAGAAAGGCTGCAAACTATTTTCTATTCTGACTTTCACTTTAAGGTAGTGAAACGGCTACCTTGCATTTGGTACCCTGCTGTACATAATGACGGCTACCTTGTTGTTGGCTCGCTGTAAAACTCCTACAAAAAGCCATTTTGACCAAACTTATCCACTGTGGACCTTTGAAGCATGTAAAAGACAATACTGATGTTAGCAAGCATTTGGCGTTACTGCATTTTAGTAAATCAATTAGAAAAGGGGGTGTTTTGGATTAATCAGTTATGCTTATCAATAAAGTATAAGCAGCCTGGGCGAAACAAAAAAAATTTGAATTTTCTAAAGTCCTAGTTAAAAATGATGTTATAATTACCTTTAATTCTCATAAACTTGATGGGGTTGGAAATAACTAAAACAATATTTATTCAAGCCGTTTAGCTAACTAAAGCATGATGTAAATTACTTTTACCTCTTTGTCATTGTATAGGAGAGAAATGTTTTTTGATTGTAGTTGACACTTGACATACTTATGATTTTCACAATTTCTATACGGCTAATAGGTACTTTTGCTAATCGGCTATTACAGCTGCTATTACACCTCATAATACTACATCCGAACACCAATTAAAAAAGACCCCCAAAAATACCATGAAATAACATGCTACCTGCTATTACACCTCCAAATGTGTTTTTGCCTTTGAGGAGCTTCATAAATTCTCGAACTTCCTTCTCAAAACAAGATCAACTATATCAGATACCTGCATACTGGTGCTAGTTACATATATCGGTAGCATAAACAAATCCGACTTTCATACACGTTCAAGAAAATTCAACACATATAACCCATTACATTATCGTAACAAAACCACAAAAACATATACCTTAGGATCCATGAAGGGCGCGTGGTTGTGTAAGTCAGCACTGCATTCAGGAAATGAAACCGCTTTCACCTAAATTTGGCGTAAATCAGTTTACAAAAGGATAATTTATCTAGATATAAAGCGCAACAAAAGGGTCTTACTCTTTCAAATGCATAGAATTGAAGTTCGTAGTGCAAACCGCGACCTGAAACGTATTGCGAAAAAATCGATATAAATATAAAGGCGTGAAACACATATTACAGACAAATGAATAAAAATAGCCAAGATTTGAGAATTTCATACAGTGTGAAACAAATTCGCATACCTTTAATTCTTAATCTTCTGTAAGTGAAACCAAGTATGTTGGTTAATCATAATTTCAGAAACCTCAAAGAAAAAAGACCTGACGAATGGCTAGGGTTTACAAATATCCATGAAAATCAGTACAACCCCCATGAAATCGATACCCAAACTATTAACCACAGGTGAGGCAGCAGTCGTAAGGATGAAGAAAAAGGAATATTATGATATTGAACTATTAATCACAGCTGAGGCAGACAATCGTATGGATTTGAATGTCGGCAAGCCGAAGGCGATGGAATAATCTAGTGGCAACGTCTACTGTGTGGAAGAATCTGGAATAACAAAAGAAATATACCAAGAGGCGGTGGAAAAAATGACTAATTAATTTACGGGCCAAATAACGAATATTTTATTCAAGGATTGATTATTTTATTCAAGGATTATAATAATGTCTCAAAAATATTAGTTTAATTATTCGGGGGGAAATGATATATACATATAATTTATTAGTTCTCGGAATATGGTCCATTGTGAATTGTATTATAGAGATAATAATGCTGAAAACTGTGATATTTTATTTCGAGATTGGGAATAAATTTTTTTAGCCAATGGTTACAATAACAACTTTACTACTGGACTAAGTTATGGTTATGTTTTACGAAATTTATTTGTATGGTTTTGTGGATTGCAAAATATTTGTCAGGGTTTTCAACCAACGAATTTTACACAGTTTAAGCTATAATTAATTTTGTATATTTTATCTTTTATTCTTTAATTTCATACTTTCTTGCATGCAGATGTGTCTAGCTAATAAATACTACTATACTAGTATTCAAGTTCCTGTATATTTCATATATATTATAAATTACATATATAATAAAAATGAGATGGTGATGTGGAAATCTATTAAACGGTGTAACGTTCAATACATTGTGAGTGTTTTGTTTGAAAAGTTAGATATTGATGTGGCAGTGACGTGACATTGTATTGAACCTCAAAATGTTCAATGCATTGAGGATTGTAAACTAATGTGTTTTGCCGACCACAAAAGAAAAGGAAAATAGTTTTGGGGACAAGCCATACTATTCATAGCCATACTATGCATGCATGAGAAAAGAACAAGCCATACTATTAAGAGTTGACAAATGAATAGTTTGGCAGAATGAAAAACTTGTCTCAGTTAGAGATAGAAATGCAACTTTGCTTTCTACACATTAGTCAACAAACATGTGATGAAATGTAGGTGCTAGTGTTGGTAGAAATCTCCTGCAATCTTTGAATAATAGTTTTCATACTATATATGTTTCACACCATGCAAAGTTGGTGAAACTTGGTATATAAAAGGAACACCAAAGATGTAATAAAATGAACCAGCTCCTACAAACAAAAGAAAAGTATTTCAAGTTTTATATAAAGGATAGTTTTGAGTGCCATTTTTTTTAATACGAAAGAAGTGTTTTATATTTTGTCGAAGTAATTGTTTTAGCAATTTTTTGTGAGAGTAACATCTCATATATCCAACATAAATTGGTATCAGAGCTTGTTCGAATCCATTTGGGTTAAACGAGTTCTTGCCGTTTTTTTTATATAGAGCGGTCATGGCAAGACGACGAGGTTTTGATTTAAGTCATATTGTCGTCCCAATTTTTGATGGGGAAAATTATGATTATTGGTGTGTCAAAATGGAGACACTGTTTGATTCTTTAGATGTGTTTGACGATGTCAAAAACACATATGAAGAACCCGTTGTTACGGAAAAATTAACTGATGATCAAATGAAATATTTGAAGCAAAAGAGAAGCCGAAATGCAGCCGTTCTAAGTATGATTCAGCGGGGAGTCTCACCGTCAATCTTCCCGAAAATCTTTGTTAGGATCATAGTTTTCAACTATTCAGTCAAGTCTCGGTTATTTCAATAAATGTAATAGGTTGCTAGTATTATCACTTTTATTTACGTTTTAGCTTAATACTCGTATGGTTATAAGACGAGTCCAATAAGTGTCCAATGGGCCTTGAAAGCCCACGACATAGAAGATAGGGAAGGAAGGGAGTGTTGCCCTATCCCTCTCCTATAAATAGGACACTATGTAACTCTTTTATTTTGTTGGTTAATTTCATATCTTAAGGAAACTCTTGTTCTTTCATCTTTCATATTGATCTTAATCAACCAAGTCTATTTCTCATCTCATTTCTTTCATTTGAATACTTGTGTCTACTAATATGGTGACCTAACAATCTTGCGTCTAAAAAAGGCAAAAGAAGCTTGGGAGGTGCTCAAGCAAGAAATTCAAGGAGACGTCAAAGTGAGAGCTATAAAGCTACAAACTCTCAGACAAGATTACGAGAATACGAAGATGAAGGAAAATGAGTCACTAAATGACTATTCATCTAGATTAACCGATTTGATTAATCAGATGAAAAGTTATGGTGATGAAATTGTAGACCAACGTATTGTTGAGAAAATTCTCATCAGTATTCCCAAAAAATTTGATCCAATTATAGCAGTTATTGAAAACACCAAAGATCTCAAAACTTTGGGTATTCAAGAATTGCTAAGTTCTCTAAAGTCATATGAGCAGCGATGACTCGTCACTCCGGCAAGGCAATCGAAAGTGCATTCCAATCCAGTTTGCAAAGAGACAAGAAACCACCACAAAATTCTGGAAGAGGGAGTTCATCCCAAGGTGGTCGTGGAGGCAGAAATTTTAGAGGCCGTGGACGTGGACAAAGCTACGGAAGTTTTAGAGGTCAAGGCAGCTTCGACAAAAGATCATTTGGCGATGGAAACTTTCACAAGTGTTCCATTTGCAAGAAAGACAGTCACGAGGAAAAGGATTGTTGGTACAAAGAAAAGTATAAATGTACTCACTGTGATCAATTTGGTCATCTTGAAAAATTTGTCGAAAGAAAAACCAACAACCGACAAATTTTTTAGAAAAAAAACAAGAAGATGGAAATGTTTTCTTTTGTCACTCAGCTAACGTTGAAAAAAGTGACACATGGTTTCTTGACAGCGGTTGTAGTAATCATATGACTGGTGATGAAAGTATTTTGGTTGATATTGACACTGCAGGAAATTCTCAAGTAAAAATCAGAAATGGACCAGTAGTACAAGTGAAGGGAAAAGGCAAGATTCCGGTCAAGACAAAAACAGGTACCAAGTATATTAATGATGTTTTACTTGTCTCAACCTTACGCAAAATTTGCTTAGTGTCGGACAACTTGTAGAGCATGGATACTCTATAATTTTGAAGGTAAAGGTTGCGCTATTTATAACAAAGGAAGAAAGAAAGAGTTGATGCAGAATATAACAATGGGGCGCAACAGAAGTTTTTCGATCACCTTCAGATACGAAGAACACTCTGCGTTGAAGGCCACAACAATAGATGAAGCTTTGTTATGGCGCAGGAGGCTTGGACATTTAAATTTCCAAAGTTTAAATTTACTCCACCAGAAAAATATGGTTGGAGGTTTGCCACAAATTCACGAGATTGAAGGAGTTTGTGAAGGGTGTGCACTCGGAAAGCATCATCGGAAACCATATCTGAAAGGAGTCGCTTGGAGAGCCAAGGAAATTCTCGAGCTAGTACACAACGATCTTTGTGGTTCGATGAGGAATCCATCTCATGGTAATAATCTCTATTTCATTCTATTTATTGATGATTTTAGTAGAATGACATGGGTTTATTTCAATAAAGAAAAATCTCAAGTTTTTGGAATTTTCAAAAAGTTTAAAAATTTTGTCGAAAAACAAACGGGGAGTTTTATCAAAATTTTAAGAAGTGATCAAGGAAAAGAATACAACTCAAAAGAATTTGATAAAGACAACTCACAACTTGATACACACCTCAACAAAATGGTGTAGTCGAGAGAAAGAATCAGACCGTTGCAGAGATGGTGAAATCAATGATGCACGAGAAAGGTTTACCAAAAAGTTTTTGGGCAGAAGCAGTTTACATGGAAGATATTTGTTGAATAGAAGTCCAACAAAAGCCCTCAATAACAAGACTCCACTTGAAGCGTGGAATGGAAGAAAACCTTCGGTAAGACATCTTAAAGTTTTTGAGTGTGTTTGTTATTCTCAAATACCAAAACAAAAAAGGTATAAGTTAGATGAAACAAGTGAAAAGTGCATTTTTGTAGGCTATAGTAGCAAGTCAAAAGCTTATAGATTGTATAGCCTAAAAACAAAAAATGTAATAGTTAGTCGAGATGTAATTTTTGATGAAAATTCTTCCTGGAATTGGGAAGAAGAAAAAATGAAAGGAACAAGTTTTCCCACTAACAATATGCATGATGAAGGACATGTGGAAAGTGATGATAATAAACCATCACATGATGAAGTACCCAACGAGGAACCTGATAAAGAATCTTAAAGTCCACCACCAAAAAAATTTCATTCGTTGACAGAAATATACAATGCTAATTTTTGTCGTGTAGAACCAGAAAGTTTTGAAGAGGCGATTAGAGAGGAATCATGGAAGAAGGCAATGGAGGACGAAATTCAAGTTATCGAAAAGAACAACACATGGGAGCTTACAGATAGACCTTTAGATAAAGACATTATTGGCGTCAAATGGGTCTACAAAGTCAAGTACAATGCAGATGGTCCCGTTCAAAGAAACAAGGCGAGGCTAGTCGCAAAAGGCTACTCACAACAACCTGGAATTGACTACAACGAGACATTTGCTCCAGTTGCTCGAATGGACACAGTCCGAGCAATCATCTCACTAGCAGGCCAGAAAGGTTGGTTACTCTACCAACTCGACGTCAAGTCAGTATTTCTCAATGGAGAACTTAAAGAAGAAGTTTATGTGAACCAGCCTCAAGGATTCGAGGTAAAAGGAAAAGAAGAAAAAGTTTACAAGTTGAAGAAAGCGCTTTACGGACGCAAGCAAGCACCGCGAGCGTGGTATAGCCAGATCGATGGTTATTTTAAAGAAAAAGGTTTTGATCAAAGCAAAAGCGAGCCAACCTTGTATATTAAAAATCAAGGTACAAATGCCATTTTAATTGTAGCTCTCTATGTCGATGATCTTGTGTTCACAGGGAATAACAAGAACATGATTGAAGATTTCAAGAATGAGATGATGCAAAAATACGAGATGAGTGATTTAGGACTTCTAAATCATTTTCTTGGATGGAAATTTATCAAGATGATGGCGGTGTTTTTATTTGTCAAGAAAATTATGTCGAGAAGATTTTGAAGAATTTTGATATGTCGGAATGCAAACCGAAGGACACTCATTTGATTGTCAATGAAAAGCTCATGAAAGAAGACGGTTTAAGTAAAGTGGACGCCACAGTTTACCGAAGTTTGGTGGGGAAATTGTCATACCTCACAGCAACAAGGCCCGACATCATGTTTGCCGCAAGTTTACTCTCAAGGTTCATGCACAATCCTAGTCAAATTCACATGGGAGTTGGTAACAAAATTTTAAGATATTTGCAGGGCACGAAAGATTTTGGAATCAAGTTCGAAAAAAATGCAAATATAAATTTGCATGGTTTTTGTGACAGTGATTGGGGAGGATGTACAGATGACATGAAAAGTACATCCGGATATTTTTTTTTCACTTGGTTCAGGTGTGTTTAGTTGGTGCTCAAAGAAGCAACAAACAGTCGCGCAATCATAAGTAGAGGCAGAGTACGTAGCAGCAGCTCTAGCCACTACACAAGCAATTTGGATACGAAGAATTTTTGAAGATATTGGAGAAAAGCAATTGAAACCTACNTAAAGTGGACGCCACAGTTTACCGAAGTTTGGTGGGGAAATTGTCATACCTCACAGCAACAAGGCCCGACATCATGTTTGCCGCAAGTTTACTCTCAAGGTTCATGCACAATCCTAGTCAAATTCACATGGGAGTTGGTAACAAAATTTTAAGATATTTGCAGGGCATGAAAGATTTTGGAATCAAGTTCGAAAAAAATGCAAATATAAATTTGCATGGTTTTTGTGACAGTGATTGGGGAGGATGTACAGATGACATGAAAAGTACATCCGAATATTTTTTTTCACTTGGTTCAGGTGTGTTTAGTTGGTGCTCAAAGAAGCAACAAACAGTCGCGCAATCATAAGTAGAGGCAGAGTACGTAGCAGCAGCTCTAGCCACTACACAAGCAATTTGGATACGAAGAATTTTTGAAGATATTGGAGAAAAGCAATTGAAACCTACAAAAATTTTCTGCGAAAACATGTCAGCAATAGCAATCGCAAAGAACCCGGTTCATCATAGCCGCACAAAGCATATCGCTTTGAAACATCATTTTATCAGAGAAGCAATCGAAAACGGAGAGGTGCAACTTGAATTTGTGGAACGAGTGATCAACTAGCAGACATTTTCACAAAAGCACTTCCATGAGAAAAGTTTCAGGAGCTCAGACGAAAGTTGGGAGTTCAGCCAAAACACATTACGGGGAGAATGTAAACTAATGTGTTTTGCCGACCACAAAAGAAAAGGAAAATAATTTTGGGGACAAGCCATACTATGCATAGCCATACTATGCATGCATGAGAAAAGAACAAGCCATACTATTAAGAGTTGACAAATGAATAGTTTGGCAGAATGAAAAACTTGTCTCAGTTAGTGATAGAAATGCAACTTTGCTTTCTACACATTAGTCAACAAACATGTGATGAAATGTAGGTGCTAGTGTCGGTAGAAATCTCCTGCAATTTTTGAATAATAGTTTTCATACTATATATGTTTCACACCATGCAAAGTTGGTGAAAATTGGTGTATAAAAGGAACACCAAAGATGTAATAAAATGAACCAGCTTCTACAAACAAAAGAAAAGTATTTCAAGTTTTAAATAAAGGATAGTTTTGAGTACCATTTTTTTTAATACGAAAAAAGTATTTCAAGTTTTAAAAGTATTTTTTTTAATACAAAGAGGGTCACTCGGCCATATTTTCACAAATTTCATAACTTGTTAATACTTTTCTTTTCAGTAAATAAAATACCAGGTTACTTCTAATTGGCCTAGATTTCGTATATTTATCAGATACTTGGCACATTTTCAAAAAAAAAACATGGTTCTACTCTATCGCGAGTCCTAGATATTGAATATATATGCCGTTCAAAAAAAAAAAAAAAAAAAAAAAGAGATATCTCAACCTATATATAGAACAAGTGTGATTGCTATTTTTAGATGCAAAAACTCTCCCAAAATTCTAAAAGAATGACACGTGGAAACATCACTACTTTTAGTAAGATTTTGAAATTTTTTTTCAACAAATTCGGGAGAAACACAAGGAGGTAAATTAGGGAGGTTAATTAAGAGTGAAAATCCCTGGAAATAAGGAAAATATATGTGGAAATGATATGTGTGCAAATAATTCAAGCAAACAGGATATTCCTTTTTCGAAATTTCATGTATTGTGATAACACAAGTGTGTCAATTAAATATGTATATTGAGATTTTTGTTGCATTTATATGTAAACACAATATGTGGATTTCTTTTTTTTTTCATTTATTATTCTTTTAAAAAATTTAAAAAGCATCAATATCTGTGTAACTTATCATTTGTAAAATGTTATCGTTTACCTCGAAAGTTAGCGTATGTTGTTTGAATTTTTTTCGTTAATCTTGCACCATTTTAGGGGATGTCGAAATTTATTCAAAGTATAAGGAATGTCAAATTTTGAAAAATCAAGCTATCCCTATAAAAATGCACAATCCAGCAAACATTCCATGGATAAATGTTCATCTCCTAAGCATCCATATTCAAATTATAGACTGTTTCGTATCAAAATCATTTTCAAATGAAATATGATCCTATAATACAGAAAATTATGCCATTTTGAATATGAGAAACCCTAATTTTTGCATCCTATAAATACCGCTGCAATGTAAATAATCAACCACGCTTTTCCTATCATTAGTCAGTAATCAGTAATTTCAAGTATTCTATACTAAATTTATGCGTAAATAAATACGAATGTATGATATGTTCTATACCATTAATTTAAACGTTTGTATTTTTTATTATGATCAGGTTTCAGGATGAGCCAAGTGCCATACACTGAGTTGTGCGATGTCGACCCCATGCTTGACGACATTACTGTCGTTGCCAGATGCATCAGCATATGACATTCTCATGCTAAAGGAAGACCTAATGATCCATGGAGTTTGGATGCTGTTTTTATGGATCCTCCGGTTTGAATATATGCATGTTTATGTTTCTTATGTGAAGTGTTTTTGTTTTAATGAATATATGAATTACAATATGTTTTTAATAATCATTTCAGGGTAACAGAATCCAAGCTACTATAAAAAGGGACTCTATGACTAAGTTTGCAGGATTGCTGGAAGAAGGTGCTTGCTATCGTATACGTAACTTTGGGGTCGGCGAGAACGGTGGAAAGTATCCCCTTCTCCCCCATAAGTATAAGATTAACTTCTTCAAGAATACCTCTCTTACTAGCTAGGATGAACAGATTTGACACTAACCACAATGGTTTTAAGTTCGAACCATTCCTTAGGTTCTCCACAAGAAGATGGTCTGACCAAGAAGCTGTTGGTATGCATTATTATTTTTTTAATCGCATATATTTATTTAGCAAATTCTAATAATATTATTCATTTGCATAACCACTGATTTTGTTGTCTTTTATTTCTATTTTACAGACATTATTGGAACTATAGTATCTATTGGTGATCTTATACCGTTTGGTGACAACCGATGTTTTCTGATTTAGATAAGGAGTGATCCTTATCTAAATATATAAATCATCTTCGTCGTGTTTCGTTTATCGTTGTTAGGATTTTGTTTGAATAATTGTTGGGTTTATCCCGTTTGTCGTGTTTCCTTTTGTGTTATTTTAATTTTCGTTTTTGACATGTTCAAAAACAATACATGTTATGTTTATTCCGATAGAAGATGGCTTATGAATGAAACTATGTTTTCAATTTTAATTGTTGTGTTACATGTGTTTCGTTTATTATTTTATTATAATAGCTTAATACTTAAGTATATTAGTTTTATTGTAGATATATTAATTTTTATTATATTATACAACGTCCTGTCTTTTCTCATGGTCAATTATATGTTGCTCTTTCGAGAGTTAAGAGCAAGGGAGGTCTTAAATTACTTTGTTGTGATAGAGATGACAACTACACTGATGAAACTCCTAATGTGGTCTACAAAGAAGTGTTGCATCGTCTTTAAACCATTTAATTGTTTTTATTTTCTATGTATTTTGATGTATTTTTATTTATTATTATTGTATTACAATTAATATTTTCTATCTTATGAATTTTTTTTTAATGTATGTTTTATTCTTGTGGTATATTGATATTTTATTTTAGCATTTAATATATTAATTGTCTAAAATNAAAAAAGAGGAGAGAAATTAGTCCCTCTAATAAATTTTTACATGATTTGTCCTTTCAATGTTACATTACATCCAATGTGCAATGTCAGTCTTGACAACGGTCGTCTTAGCTACTAACTAATGACCGTTTATCTTTAACATTTTTTTTAATCCGTACCGTATTGGTCCTTCATCTCCAGAGGTCCGTTGCCAAATTACTCCTCTAATAATTTACATGATTGGTCCTTCATGTTATACATCTATTGCAAAGTCAGTCCTTGGTCAATAACTTGACGTTAAGTAGCTAACGACCGTTACTTAACAATTTTAAAAAAATAAAAAAATAAAAAAAATAAAAAAAAAAAAAAAAAAACCGATACGAACTTGGTCCTTCATCTCAGAAGCCCGCAGCACGCGCGGCTTATATTCTAAGTTTTATTCATTTTAATGCTTATCACAAGTGCTAAAATGACAAATATTCCATAAACTATTAAAGATCTCATAAAATTAAATTCCATACTATTTATCACAAGAGATATATAACTTCTAATTTATGACAAGACGGGTGGAACCAGGAAGCTCCACTGCAATTGCTTTCGCAAAGCGCCCATCTTGACCAGTTAAAATGATATTCAGATAACGCACAAAACCGCTTTCTTGAATGCTTTGGAGTAACCATACATAAGATTCAGTAGTTTCGTTCCTTAAGTAGGCCAGAACCAACAATAACTCATCTCGTGTTGATTGTTAGTGATATATATACAAATGTACAAAAAACAATAATATCAGTGGAGATATTAACAAATTAAAAAGAATACTTGTCTTGTTTCGTATGTGGCATAAAAGGAGACGATATCACCAAACTATTTGTGTTGCCAATTTGCAAAAAACGGCTCCATCAAAGGAAGATCCAAACAACAACTGCAGTTGTGGTTTAAAAAAAAAGCACAACAGGTCCCAACAAACAGAATTTAGATCATACTGGTTTCAAGAATAAACTTCGCAAATAGTTTGGAACATGTATATTGGGCCCAGAGGATTTGAGATTTAAGATGGAATCCAGGTAATGGTAGAATTTGATCTTGTAAATCACAAGTTGCCTTGTCAAAGATGTATAGGATTTCATGTGGCGACGCTGCTGCAAGCTGAATTTGACGTGATTGAAGGATGATGAAGGTGGTAGTCAGTGCCGGCTGCAATTTAAGGATGAATTTATTTGATTGATTTGTTTTTTGGACCCTTACTTTTTGCCGATAAAATAGTTGGAATTAACCTGTTATGAGGTCTTTGTGAGTTAAATTGTATTTTCTTTTGCTATAACTTGTAATTTTCTCTTGGCTACTTAAAATTGTAAACAATGGTAATTGTCTATTCAGTTGTAAACAATGCTTTTTGATTTTATCCGAATATAACCTTCTTTTGTAATTTTATTAGAGTATCATAAGTGATATTAATGAAAAGTCAGCTTAAAAACTACCGCTGACTTTTCAATGAAGAGAACTAAAAAATTTAAAAAAAAAAAAAATAAAAACTTGCCAATATTCTCAAAATCAAAGAAGAATCAGGATTAATTATGCGTAGCTTTGGAGGATCACAAGTACCCAGCAAAAGCAAAATTAACAAAGTAAAACAAGTACCAAAGTAGACCACAATAAATGATGTAAATCATTTCTTCATTTATGCTTTATTAAAGTGTTAAAATGAACAAATATTCCCATAAACTATTAAAGATCTCATAAAAATTAATTCCGACCAACTTTTATCAAAAGAGATATATAACTTCTAATTTATGAGCAAAGACGGGGGGCCATTGGACCAGGAAGCTCCGCTGCAATTGCTTTTTCGCATAGCAGCCATCTTGACGCAGTTTATAAGTGATATTCAGATAACGCAAAGCTTTTCTGAATGCTTGGAGTAACCATACATGAAGATTCAGTAGTTCCGGTTTTAAGCAGGGGCCAAGAACCAACAATAACACATCTTCGTGTGATTGTCCGAGTGATTGGGGTCAATTCCCCCAGTAAAAGGCAGAAAAACCATCATGTACCTGGAAAAGAAATATCTGCCGGTGATAATACTACCAAAAAATTGTACAAAAAACAAGAAAATATCCACTGAGATATGTACAAATTAAAAAGCATGACTTTGTTTGTTTGCGTATGTGGGCCATAAAAAGAGACGATTAACACCAAAGCTATTTGTGATTGCATTTGCAAAAAAACGGCTCCATCAAACCGAAGAATCAAGCAACAACTACAGTTGTGGTTCAAAAAAGGCACCAGCAGCTCACATAACAAATTTAGATCATAGCTGGTTTTCAAGAATAAAGCTTCGCAAAATAGTTTCGAACATGTAAGTGATTGGGCCAGAGGATTTTTGAGTTAGATTGGAATCAGGATAATGGTAGAATTTGATCTTGTAAATAACAAGGTGGTTGTCAAAGATGTATAGGATTTGCATGTCGACGCTGCTGCAGGCCTGAATTTGAGTGATTGAAGGATGATCCAAAGGTGGTAGTGTGCCGCTGCAATTTAAGGGTGATTTATTTGATTGATTTGTTTTTGGACTTACTTTTTGCCGATAAAAATAGTTGGAAGTTAACTGTTATGAGGTCTTTGTGAGTTAAATTTGTAATTTTCTTTTGCTAAGCTTAAATTGTAATTTTTCTTCTTGCTTAGTTAAATTGTAAACAATGGTAATTACTATTCAGTTGTAACATGCTTTTGATTTTGTCTGAATATAACCTCCTTTTGGTAATTTTATTAGAGTATCACAATTGATATTAACGAAAAAGTCATTTAAAAAATACGCGCTGACTTCATGAAGAACAACTATTAAATAAAAACTTGACATATTCTCAAATCAAAGAAGAAATAGAATTAATTAAGGGCATTGCTTTTGAGTAACAATAACGAATCAGCAAAAAAAAGGTCAACATATCATAATACATACATACATACATACCATACATAATCACAATATCTATATATACTATATATCATATATTATATATATATTATATAATAAATATATATATAGTATATATATATAGTATATATATATATATAGTACTATATATAATGATATATATAGTATATATATATATATAGTATATATATATATATAGCTGTTTATATATATAGCTTGAGACGAACGCCCCGTTGGGCGGGCTAGGTTTTATCAGTTTATTTTAGATTTATATATATAGGGTGAGGTTCTTTTCAGAACCAAATAAATTGCGAGAACTGCGAGAACCAGCATCAACCAATCAGATTTTTTGGATATTAAATTTTGTTAAATAATTTAAAAGGGTATAATGGTAAAATTACATTTTTTATTTTATTTTTGAATTTACTTTTTAAAAACGTTTTTTTTAGTACCTAAATTCAAAGTTTTTTTTTTTTTTTTTTTTTTTTTTTTTTTTTTTTTAATACCTGATTTTTAAAAAAATTTATGTGCACATGTGTTTTGTAACAAAAAAAAGGTTTAACTACTAACTACATTACGACAATTGTATTTTTTGTTTATGCATAGGTGTTTTTTATCTGCACGTGTATCTTTAAAAAATATTACATAAATATAAATTACAAACAACAAAACTTTATTATTAAATTTATGCAATTTCAAAATTTACAAATTGTCTTACTCTAGTTATATTATATTCAGCTTTATCACAAACACTATTATGTTTACATTTGTATTCAATTTTATTACAAATATATGAAGTGTGCACATGTGTTTAATACAATGTCTTTAACAGTTGGTTCATCTTTTTGGCAAGCAAAGGAGGTCTTAAAGTATTTTGTTGTGATAGAGATGGCAACTACACTGATGAAACTCCTAATGTGGTCTACAAAGAAGTGTTGCATCGTCTTTAAACCATTTAATTGTTTTTATTTTCTATGTATTTTGATGTATTTTTATTTATTATTATTGTATTACAATTAATATTTTCTATCTTATGAAATTTTTTTTAATGTATATTTTATTCTTGTGGTATATTGATATTTTATTTTAGCATTTAATATATTAATTGTCTAAAATAAACTGATAAAACTAGCCTGCCCAACGGGCGGGTCTTGAAGCTAGTATTGAATATATAGAACTAATAACTAGGGCTGAGCAAACGGACCGGATGGACCGGACCGACCGACAAAACCGACCGGACCGGACCGGACCGACCACATTCGGTCCAGTCCTTGGTCTAAGCTTTTTGGCTAATTCGGTCCTCGGTCCTGTCGGTCCGGTCCGGTCCGGTCCGGACCGATCAAAAACCCGAAAAAACTTGCCAAATCTTGCCTAATTGGACCGGACCGAGACCGGACCGAGACCGGACCGACCACATTCGGTCCGGTCTCGGTCTATGGCTTTTCCGGTTCTCGGTCTTCGGTCCGGTCCGGTCTTGGTCGGTCCGGTCCGGTTTTTGGACCGTGATCACCCTTACTAATAACATTATTTTTAAGTGTGGTGACCAATTTTCTAACAACAAATCACGTTTTGGTTGGTGAAGGTTGTGCATCACGCAAGTATCAGGTGCTTATATATCTTTTCGAAAAACATGGTTTTTGAACATGTACACTCCCGCGAGTCCTACGTTTTGAATATATAGAACTAATATGGCCACCAAGGGTAAGCTTGGGAATGGTATTTTGGTGTGAACTCTGAGAAGACGCAAATCACCAGGTAGTAACAAGGTTTTAACACACGTTTGATATATGTTATGAATTACACAATGTGTCCCACCATTAGATACTTGTGCCATTTTTCGAAAGTCAAGATTTTTAAATGATGACGTATGGTATGGATCCGGGTCACGAACCCATCCAGTACGCAAGCCCACTACGAGTGGGCCATTATTATAATATTCATAGCCCACGAGACCCACGGATACGAACTGTAACCTGCAACAAGTGGGATGCTTAGGCCCACGAAGGCCCAAGCCCAAACACGGTTACCCAAACCATGTGGTTACGCGATATCTCCTATTTTGGCAATAGATATCGGATAACCCAAAGAGTGAGGAACACGAAACCATCTAGGGTTTCGTGTGTATAAATAGAGGTCCTC
>LBNU01006879.1:28586-51072 GCA_014162995.1 Artemisia annua
AAAAGAGAGAAGATTGAGAGGTCTGTTAAATACCCTGGTTCGTGGCTCAGGGTTTCCTCTTCGGGTCCGCTGGTTGTTTCCAGCGGCTGGTCTCAGATTTGAGTCGTTCAAAGGTTGCGATGCTCATCTTAGCGTTCTAGTCTTTTTTTCGAAGCTCTTAGTGTTAGGGTCACGGATGGCGCCACTTGTTGATACAAAAGTTGGCAAGGCTTGGCTTGAGATTATCAATTCGGGTATGTAATGCTTGGGAACTGCGCCTAGGAAAACAAAGAGCACCGTTAGGCTTATGGGGATTGTTTCCCGATTATCTCCGGCCGTGAGAAGTAAAAGAATCGAGTTTAAGAGAAGGATTTGTAGATTAGGGTTAGGTATCGTACCTGTAGAGGACCTGTTTTCCGGTTCTCGGTCTTCGGTCCGGTCCGGTCTTGGTCGGTCCGGTCCGGTTTTTGGACCGTGATCACCCTTACTAATAACATTATTTTTAAGTGTGGCGACCAATTTTCTAACAACAAATCACGTTTTGGTTGGTGAAGGTTGTGCATCACGCAAGTATCAGGTGCTTATATATCTTTTCGAAAAACATGGTTTTTGAACATGTACACTCCCGCGAGTCCTACGTTTTGAATATATAGAACTAATATGGCCACCAAGGGTAAGCTTGGGAAGGTATTTTGGTGTGAACTCTGAGAAGACGCAAATCACCAGGTAGTAACAAGGTTTTAACACACGTTTGATATATGTTATGAATTACACAATGTGTCCCACCATTAGATACTTGTGCCATTTTTCGAAAGTCAAGATTTTTAAACATGTTATACTTCCACGAGCTCCAGGTTTTGAGCATGTTATACTAAGAAAATTATTTAAGGGCGTAGTCACAAAGTTTTTACCAACAAACTCATTTGAGTCGCGAGTTACAAAAAGAAAATCGTTCGTCAGGTAGTTTATGCGAAATATTCAAAACAAGGTTTTCGATGTACAAATGCATATAGGTGATTCAAATATATTTCGTGTATGCATGATGTAAATGTGTATGAAAAGTTTATGAAATGGCTAGTTATTGCATGCTACCCTACAGTCGAGAGCGAGATGGTGCAATAGAAACCAGAAAGTCGACTTTGAAAACCTTAACCCATAATAACTAGTGACTAAACCCCTATATGCTTCTACCAATTACAAACCCAAAAGTTTCTGGTGGTTCCCTGATGTATTTCGATCGAGTAAGAGAGAGATAAGAGTGAACTTTGTTTTTTTTTTGGTGCAGATAAGAGTGAACTTTGTAAGTTGTATTTGTGTGAAATGCAAAGATAAAGATGTATTAATTTTGAGTAGGTTGAATGGTCAAGGAAGTGATCACCTGTATTTGTAAGTTCAATTAAGGAAAAGTTGTAAGTCTTATGTAGTCTTCTGATGTTCTTTCTCTTGAACCGATTTTTGGGAAGGGTGTTGAACAAAGTTAGTGTAACTTTCATCAGGAACTAGCATTAGTACTAACTAAAGGTGGTTTGGTGTTTTGGGTTTAGAAAGGGTTGTATTTTGTTTCTACTTAGTGGGTTCGGTTATATATGAAGAAAAGGGAAGAGTTTTATTTTTTATTTTTATTTTTTGCGGTTAAATGTAGGTATGTAAGTGTAGCCAAGTGGGGTAGAAAGGTGGTGAAAGTAGTCACATGTGTTAAGCTTAAATATGCACATTCATAGCTTGTTGAATTGGTCAAGACTTGATCACAAGGTTCTGTAGAGATAAAAAGGGAAATGTTGTGATCATTATATACTTTTTTCCAATTCTATAAATGTGTTTGAGAAGTGTGGTTTTTGGCTCACAAAACTCTAGAATTAAGGGGGAGGGTGGGAGGGAGGGGGGATTGTGTTTGATTTTATTTTTAAAGAGCAAGTGTGTTTTGGTATGTTTGTATTGTGTGCAACTGTGCATAATTGAGAAAATGGTGACCAAATGCAGGCATGCATGACAAAAATGTAAAATGTAAATATTTTACGTAAAAGTTTATAAACAAAAATATAAAATGTGTAAAACGTGCTCATGTGAATAATATTGTTGTTGTCATACGTAGACTAAATGTACTCTAGGAATGGTACGCGTTTAATGTTGTTTCTTGATATGCGCAAAATAGATCGAATAGCGACTATGCGTTAATTGAAATATAGATGTGAAAATTACGAAACGTAGTATTTATTAAAATAGATGTTGACATGAAAAATGTGGGTTGTTATACAGATGCATGAACAACACCATTATTTTATTATTATTATTTTTTTTTTGGGAAAATTTTAGTTTTTTTTGGAAAATTGGTGGTTTCTAAAAGTGAAGGAATGAACCGTTTGGGTTGTGGGTTTGGGTCTTTTTTTAGTTGATTCTAATTATTTGTGTTTAACTTTGTAAAATGGGGTTTTTGGAAGGGTTAATGGCATATAATAGCAACGTACTTTTCCATTTGTGCCATTATCAGATATGAACTAAAAATATTACCACAATACCCATCGAACTTTGCCATTTTTGTGCGGATATCAGCAACTTCGCCATTTTTACTTTCAAAATTCACGTCATGTAACATATGTACATGTCATGCCCCTTTTTTTGTACCGTTAGGTTCCATGTCAGCCCCTTATACACACCGTTAGGTCGTCTTCCCCAATCAAAACACATATAACCCTAACACTAACATATACAACCTAACAGTGTGTATTAAGGGCTAACATGGAACCTAACGGTACAAAAAAGGGGCATGACATGTACATGTGTCACATGACGTGAATTTTGAAAGTAAAAATGGCGAAGTTGCTGATATCGGCACAAAAATGGCAAAGTTCGATGGGTATTGTGGTAATATTTTTAGTTCATATCTGATAATGGCACAAACGGAAAAGTACGTTGCTATTATATGCCATTAACCCTTTTTGGAAAATTGGGGTTACAGTTAGTATCTATCATATTTTTTATAAAATATGCAAGTGTGAGCGACTTTCGAGTTTTGCAATTTGACTCGATGAAAATGCATGAGTCAATCAACATGTAATATAACAGAAAATTGTCACAACGTTTAAATATATAGGTTCGTCATGTGTAAAAAATCATGGATTATAATTGTGATGCCAGCCTTACAAGGTGTGATATGTAAGTGAGGTCTTATCACCCTCTACCATAACAGGTAGCTCATGACTTCATTTTAATCTTAATAAAAAAGATGTGATGATGTGCTTATAGGCATTAGTATAAGCACTTTGAATGAGCAATTAGTATAAGCAATTTTGAATGAGCAATTTTCTGTAATAAATATGGTTAGTATCGAGTGGTTTGCATATGGTTTCTATTATTCGAAGGTATTACCCATATTAGAGGATTTACATACCTTTTTGGATGCATCATTGATGGCCAATACATTAAGAAATAAAAAGAGTTTGCAATTGTTGCTATTACCCGTTTTAGTGCACCATTAAACATTTGATTCGTTGTAGTTTGAGATTAAGACCATGTTTGTTTCCTAAACAAAACTTGATTGATAATTCGTGATCTTAGGATATGCAATAATCAATATTAGTCTAATCAAACAAGTTTCTTCTCTTGAAAGGCAGTCTACTGATAATTTTTCAAATCTTCATCTGATATGCTTTTGATTTGAATTCAGTTGATGCATCACCTTATATTGCGCTTTTTATTTTTTTGGCAGATAATTCTATTGTGTATGTCAATCTTCCTGATTTTGGTCAGTAGGCTCTGTTTTGGCCAGAAAACAGTGTGAGAAACATTAAAGAAAGCGCTATGAAAACTATCAGTTCTTCATAATGTTTGAGGTAAAGTGTTGTTTTTTACTTCACTAAATGGGTTATGACATTGTATAAATGGTTTAGGATTGCTATGTTACTGAATTGTTGATACATTTTTGGACAAAATTGTCAATCAGTTCACCAACTTAAGTTTTTTTTGGTTGAACAGCAACCCCGCCGAGAACTAAAAGTGATTGCAGTTTATGCATGCAAAAGACTAACTTATGCGCACATTGTGATATAATATGTAACTATTTTGTTCTATCTTGAAATATTTTGATGTAACTATTTTGATTGGAGTAACATGCTAGAGTATTTTGATAGTGGTTATATCGTTCGGATATAATAATGTGAAAAAAATAGAGTTAGAAAAGAGCGCTCTGTCTCTTTATTGAAAAAAAAAGGCTGTATAATCATTTTATAGTGAATCGGTGTTAAAGGCTCTTTTTCTGGGTGCCAGATTGGGTCAATTTATATTGTTATGATATAGCAGGGTCGAATAAATACTCAGAAATGGCTATTACGAATGAGAGGTGGTGTTGTAACTGGTGGGAGAGGCTTTGCTGCACGTCATTTAGTTGAAATGCTTATCCGCTATGAAATCTATTCGGTTCAGATTGCTGATTCGGGTCCTGAGATCAAGCTTGAACCCCATGAAGAGAAGGGAAGCCTTGGTCAAGCTTTACGACTGGGCCGTGCTTAATATGTATTTATGGATCTCCGTGATACATCTCAAGTAGATAAAGGTAACGCAATTAGAATTATATTTCAGCTTTATTTTTGTTTGCTACAATTATACCATTTGTTTGGTGAGCCTTTAGTTTTATCCTTGCTAAATACATCAGCATTTTGCAAGATTATATTATGGCCTTATGGCCAAATTCTCTATTGTAAAACCCAATGTTGCATTTTATATTTGTATGTCAAACTCGCAATGCTCCTGACATAAATAGAAACAGCCAATTCTTTTGTACGGTTTAACTAAAATATGCTTATGAAAACCATTTTATTGTCTAGCATTTTCTTAAATACGACTGCTAACCTTTTTTTAAGCTTTGTTACGTTTCTTATTACCCGTGGGATCTGTATGAGATTATACTTATGCCGATTCAACTCATGTACATTTTGCCATTTGATTTTGAATAGTATCAAAATTGGTTTAGAATTGGTTGTATGACAGTTAGGTACTTTAGTTGCAATTGTATATCAATGCCAATATTTGGTGCTCTTGAAAAAGATAGTACTTTTTCTACTTTTCTACTATGCATATTAAACGGGTTATTTTTGAAAATCAGTAGGTACGTTTTATATTCGAGTTGTAAATTGTAGATGTGAGATGTGTTAGTATATGTGGTGTTTCTTGCTCAACATAAAATAGTATATTCGGTGGTTAAAGTACACTCAAATTTGACTGTAATTTTCATTGTTAGGTGCTATGGGATAATCAGTTGTGTTTTGTTTCTATTAAAAGATGCAGCATAGGTTTTGTACCTAGTACCTACACAATAAAGACCCAAACTAAGGTTTCTAGTTTTTTTTCTTTTTTTTTTTTTTTTTTTTTTTTTTTTTTTTTTTTTTTTTTTTTTTTTTTTTTAGTTTGCGTGTTCTTGGAATTGCTTATTGGAACTCATATTATTCTATATAGGGACCAACAGGGTGTTTGGAAAAGCCATATACAAGAGAGGTGCCGCATGTATCGGGCTGCAACAAGGTAAAGATGTCCTTACATTATGACATCAGAAGCTTTTTTGCAGGGACGTGTAGCATTTTAAAGTGTAGTTACAATGGGTCGTTTAAAGTAGTACTAAGAGCCACAAGAAACACCTGATGAAGGTAATAGCCACATGTATGGACCTGCAGCAAGGTAAAGATGTCCTACATACGACATCAGAAGCTTTCTAGCATAAAGATGTCTAGCATAAGAGACCCACGAAGTGACTGATGAGATGACGATACAGTGCAGGGAAGATGTGAAGGTAAACGTGGTTTTTTTTCAGTTGTGTTAAATGGATCATGGTGTTGACACTGGAACAAAGATGGAGAATCCTATATAATATGTAATATCAATTGCTTAAATCATAGAGAAATCTGTGAAGTTAAGGAAGTAAAATAGTATGCACATCATGTGATGTAAAAAGAAATGTACTCCAAACAACGTAAGGTATAAAGTTTCAGTTTTACTTGAAAGACTCATAGGTTGGATCGATGAATTCTTTTTATTATAAAATCGAGATAGTGTGGTGGTGAACTCAATTTGCATGTTTACGAAACAGGTGTGAACTTTCTCTAATCAAGATTAGATGTCCAATTGCACTACGAAAATGTTATCTTATATTTCCATTTATATAGCATTCTATCATAGGCAGGATATGATTCACATTGGTTTTTAGTCATTTTTGGGTTTCAGATTGCAAAGCTGCAGAATGTCACGAAAGAATTAAATAAATTGAGACTATCACAATGTTTGAGCTCAACTGGGCTCGATACCAGGTATCGTGACTTCTTCCTTTTGGCCTGAAACTTAATTTGGGTTCTCATGAATCATTTCAGTAAGCTTAGACATTTTTGGGTTTCAGGTTGCAAAGTACATACGGTCAAATAATGAAATTACTCGAACAATTCTACCTATCATTTAAATCATGTTTTGGTCTAATTAGACTACCTTCAACATTTTAGCTCAAACAGGAAGGTGTCGATGCTAATGGGTACAAGGATTGGCTGGGTAAAAATTTGGTAACAAGGCAAACAAATAAATTTAAGAACTGTTTCGGGTCAGCTCAACCCGTAATATTACCAAAAATGACATGTTTCGACCTCAACCACAATGACCCATTACCGAACTCACCCATTTTGACACTTCTAGATTAAGGATACTTCAATGGAAAAAGATTTTGAGTGACTTAACCTTTTAAATGTAGTGACTCAATACCGTTTGCTGTAAATTCCCGTAGTTATCACGCAACTGTATTTTTTTTTTTTTTTTTGGTTGTGCATAGTGTGGTTTCATATCTTATATACTTGTGCTCTTTAACTTACAAGTTGACAGGGAGACTTCTTGCTTGGACAGTTGATTATGGTGGAGCTACAGATATATTTGGGAAAGTATTAAGACTATCATATAAGAGATGATACAAAGTGTGAAAATCCTAATGCGTCAACTTAGTTCTGTTTTATGTGACTTATGGAACATGTACTCTAAGCTCCAACTTTCCACAATTTAAACACGAGACTCCACACTTCATTGGGGAGGTAAATTCCACATGAATATGATCCTCAATCTCTACTTACGAATTACAGGGCTACCAAGACTGGAAGAGGTGCAAGTCTATAACATGCATATCATGGTTTGTTCTTGTTGGCAGCCTGTTGTTCCAATAATGTTTGCAAGCAAGTTTACTTTAGTAGGGACTAACTTCTTCCATCTACGTTGATCTCCTAGCAGGTCATTGAGTTTAGAATCGACTAACCTTCTCATGAATCTAACAGAAAAAATCAGTATACTTTCCAGACCCCAAGTTCAACTGTCATAGTTACAGGAGAGGTTGAAAACATGTAATTTATCCTCCAAGTTACTGACTTCTGCACACTCTCTATCAAACGAGTGTCCCAAGGGAGCTTTGAAGCTGTTAGCTAACGGAACATTCCGGGTCAATGTAACACATGTTATGCTTAACAATTAATATGACTTGGGTGGTGTAAAGGATAAATTTGTAGGGCACATATTTAGTTTTAGGCCTCTCAATCTCTTACAGTCATAATACACACCTTATTCACACGCCAAATGTCAGTTTTGACGCAACAAGCTTATATAACGTGGTTGAAGCTATTTTGAACTAAGGGTGCGTTTGGTTCGTAAGTGGGATTGGAATTGGATTCGGATTTGGGAAAGGTTTGAAAGATGTGGGAAATGAAAAAAAATGGGGCCCGCAGGTTTCAAGTGAAACCACCCAACTAAGGTAGGAATGAAATCTATCATTCCCTCATTCCCAAATTGTGGGCCCCGCATAGAAACCAAACATAGGTTTTAATCTTTCTTTCATTCCATTCCCTCCAAAAGAACCAAACGCACCCTAAAATTGTGCAACAATGAATACCTTAATTTTGGTGTCTTTAACCAGAATGACAAATGTTATGTATTGTGGTAAAGATGTGAATTGTAAAAAACTGCAAAACAAATTATGGCTTCGCCCGGGTTCGAACCGGAGACCTTCAGTGTGTTAGACTGACGTGATAACCAACTACACCACGAAACCATTTGTGCTGTAGTTACAAAATTAATATATATATATATATTATATATATATATATATATATATATATATATATATATATATATATATGTGTGTGTGTGTGTGTGTGTGTGTGTGTGTAGACACGTGCAAGATCTGACGAGTATATTCTCGGTTAACTATAATATTAGTGAAATAACATAGTTCTTGTACTCAAAAGGCCAACATAGTAGTTGTCTACAAAACTCAAAATTTAAGCATTTCATTTCTCTGACTGGAAAGGGTTGCGTGAGTCATTATAGTCTCTCGGGCTATGATTTAGTATGACATTGCTGGTTTCTGTTCTAAATTTTGTTGTTCATGTTTGTAAATCTGCAAGCTTGTTAAGATAAAGTGTTAGATGTTGTGTGATGATGTTCGGTCATAATAACTTCAAATCTTCATTATGGAACTCTTTAAATAATCTGAAAGAGTTCTATTAATCATGTTCGTTTGTTCATATATAAATACAAGTCTCAACTATCGATTGATATTTCAGAATAACACAATATCTAGTGTTATTTACACATATAGGTAACGAACTTACAAAAATTTTCCATGTTATGTAACAGACTTTCAAAAATATTAAGTTAAGTAACTAAAGTTACAAAAACCGTTAAAGTTAGGTAATTTTACCCAATGTTGCAACTTGGAACCGGATTAGCCGGTTACTTTTAGTTTGACCCTCTTTTTTGACCATAAATTGTACCGTTTACACACACTTTATTAAAAACACGTTTACCCCCAATTTACATGAACCCTAATTCCCCAAATACGATTAACCCTAATTCCCAAAATTCAGAAACCCTAATTAACCATTCCATGTAATAATCATCATGGGTAAAGGTAAACCCGACAAGAATCGACCTTTCACAGTGAATCTAAAACATGAGGGGCTATTTACAATCAAACCGTTTGCTTATATGAATTACGATGAGAAGCAAATTACGGACATTAACTTTGAAGGTATGTCATATGCTCAACTATTTGATGTAGTTAGGCATTTAGTCCATGCTCCCCTTAGGAGACTTTATTATTGCAAAGTAGGAACCCCATTACGGATAGGTATTAAGGAGATTACCAATGATGCTGATGTTCAGGCCTTTTTAACATGTGCTTATGAATCAAAATGGGTTGTTGATTTGTATGCTGAACATCTTGATGAAGATGCTTTAGAATGTAGGAACCACACTGAAAATGTAAACACAGATCAGGGATATGAGTCTAGTGATTATTATTGTTCTAGTGATGAAGAGGAAGACTTAGGTGATGTAGAATTTTTTCATGAAGGTGATGAAAATATTGAAATTAAGAATGTGTCTACAAAAGACCCATTTCTTAATAAATTGTGCTCTAATAGTGGTGAGTTTAAGGGTTTCATTGATGAACCAGTGAATGTAAATGAGATAGAAGTTTTAGATGACCCTGATCCTATAGATCCTAAGTACAAAGTTAAACCACATATTATTTATCCTAGGCATGATCCTACACAGGATTGGGATAAGATGGAACCTGTACTAGGTATGAGATTTGAGTCAAATGAACAACTAAAACTTGCTTTAGCCAATTATGGTGTCCACAATGGGTATCAACTGTGGTTTGAAAGAAATGATTGGAAGCAGTTATTAGTTTATTGTGGTAGGGATGTAGCAGCTGGTAGATGTGCAGGGGCTGCCACTTTAAAAAAAAGAGCTATACAAAGGAAGTTAAATCATGGGGAGGGTACTTCTAAAGATGGTGAGGGTACTTCTAAAGATGGGGAGGGTAGTTCTAAGTCATCAAAGGTTCTTAAAAAGGGTAGGATTAAAAGAAAAGTTGTTAAGTCAACTGATAAGGAAAAAGATGTGTGTGGCTTTAGACTGTTTGCTTCTTGGATGTCACATGAGAATTCCTTCCAAATCAAATCCTTAAAACCTAAACACAAATGTTGTAGGAATTATAACTTAGGAAGCTTGGTGACATACAAATGGATAGCACACCATTTTGCCAAAGAACTGATTGAAGACCCATTCATACCATTGTTGAAAATGCAAACCCAAATTAGGTCAAAATACCATATCAATGTCAGTGTGGGGCAATGCCAAAGAGCAAAACAGAGGGCATTATTTGACTTTGAAGGTGGTTTGAAAGAACATTATGCAAGGTTATGGGAGTATAGGAATGCTGTAATTGATACTAATCCAGGCACCACTTGTGTACTAGATGATGAAGAATCATCTTCTGGAAACAATTACTTTAGAAGATTTTATGTATGTTTCAAAGGGGTTAGAGATGGCTGGTTTGCAGGTTGTAGAAAGGTAATAGGATTGGATGGGTGTTTCCTGAAACACAAATGTAGAGGTGAGTTGCTTGTAGCTATGGGGAGAGATGCAAATAATCAGATGTACCCAATAGCATGGGCTGTTGTGAAGGTGGAGAACATTGAAAACTGGGAATGGTTTTTGGGATTACTATGTGAAGATCTCAGGTTGCATCAGGGAAATGGTGTTACAATCATTTCAGATTCTCACAAGGTATGTTAAATACTAATTTAAGTGTATTTCAATTAAATTACCAAAATAAATATTCATATATTTTGCATGTACTTAAACAGGGTCTAGAAAGGGCAGTTAGTGAGTTCCTTCCTAATGCAGAGCATAGAAAGTGCACAAGACACTTGTTTGCCAATTTTAAAAATAAGTTCAGTGGTGTGGAATTACAAAGATTGTTTTGGCAATCAGCTTCAACTAGTGTGCAAGATAACTTCTACTCAAAAATGGAAGAAATGAGGGTTGTGAACCAAGAGGCATATGATTACCTGTTACAGAGGAACCCTAACAGTTGGAGCAGAGCTTTCTTCAGTTTGGATAGCAAGTGTCCTAACTTTGAGAATGGTATATGTGAGAGTTTTAATAGGGCCATTCTGGTACAAAGGACAAAGCCTATAATAACAATGCTTGAGGACATCAGATTGTATGTGATGCAAAGACTGGTTGCTATGAATAGGACTGCAAGGCTTTGTGAAGACAGCATTACACCATCTATTAGAAAAAGATTGGACAAGATGATTCAGTTTCAACTCAAGTAAGACTTATGCATATATTTGTTCAGTTTCAATTTCTTTGTCTATTAACTAACCACTTGTTCAATTATACAGATATTGGCATGTTGTTCCTAGTGGGTTTCAAGAAGTAGAAGTGAGGAGTGGTAATCAAGCATATGGAGTGAATTTGACAAGGAAAAGATGCATGTGTGGGATGTGGGAATTATCTGGAATACCTTGTATTCATGCTGTGGCAGCTTATGAACACATGAATAGGGATCCAGTTGAAGGAGTACATGATTGGTATAGCAGAGAAAAATGGTTTGAAGCTTACCAATTTTCCATTAGGCCTGTTTATGGAAGTAGTATGTGGAAAAGAACAAGAGATCCACCACTTCTACCACCCTTAATGAGAACAATGCCAGGCAGGCCAAGGAAGAAGAGGATCATTGCAGCAGATGAAAATAACTCACAAGTAACAAGAAAGGGAAGAATCATGACATGTAGTAACTGTCAAGAAAGAGGTCACAACAAATCAAGTTGCAAAAAAGAACCTGTCCCAAAGCCACCTAAGCCAACAAGAGCATCTAACACCACAACCAATCCTGATTACACAACTTATGCATCTGCCAGAGGTGGTGGCAGAGGATCAAGGGGTAGAAGAGGTGCAAGAGGTGGTGGAAGAGGTGCAAGGGGTGGTGGCAGAGGATCAAGGGGTGGTGGCAGAGGTCAACAAAGGAATATGGTATGTTTCATACAACTTTGTGCATATTAACTTTTTTTCTTAAGTGTTGGTAATTTACTCCATGTTTGTAAATATTGATTTAGTTTATGGATGAGGATGAGATTAGAAACAATATGTATCATGATTATATGGAGGAGTTGCTTATTCAAGAAGAAGACAGGTTTGCAGCTGTAGATAGGGAAAGAATGGAACAAGAAGCATTAGATGAAGAAGCTGTGAGATTGACTTTGGAAGAAGAGGCAAGATGGAAAGAGCAGGATCTTAAGAGGGAACAAGAAAAACAAGCAGGACATGTTGAATGGGAAAAGAATATGGGGTTACATCCTTCATGCTATATGTCAGAGGATGAATCATTTGACCAAGAACCTTACAACAGAGAACAGGTGTCTGTTAATGATCAAATTGAAACTCAAGAATCTATATATGTTGGTATAAGGGATGCTCCACCTGCAGATGATGCTTTGCTTATTCGAGAGGTTGTTGATGCACCCTTTGACCCTAATGATGATGCAGCAACCAAGGGCAAAGCAGTTGCTGGTGAGCCCAACAAGAAGGTTAGAAAAAGGCAAGATCATGATGATCCTTTGAGGATATACCACAAGAATAGGGGAAGATCAGAGAGGATCTTTGGTCAAAAAATGAAGAAAACAGGCTTTGGTGAAATGGTGAAGGTTCAAGACCAGATACTGCATTCTCTGTGGATGAACCTTGAAAACTGTTGTTTATTTGCATTATTTTGTAATCTTTTGTTTAATGGTGGATGTACTAAACTATGAACCAGGGCACATCTTTTGTTAAAGTTGAACCCATAAAACTATGTATTTGTCCCCCATAACTTACAAATTGTTTAATGCAAATTACTTTATGTATAATTTTGTTATTAAGTTTATTCTGTATGGCTTGATTATGTATGATGCAGTTACCTACCACATTTGTACCCAATATCAGTCAAAGGTATTTGGTCAAATGAGAATATTACTATTATGCTTGTGAGTTTTTGCAAATCATATTGACCACATAGTAACTGCAAAAGCTTACCTTGCTTTTACCATCACATTCATGGCCACAATTTGACTGCACAAACTGCATACAGTTTGACTGCATTGTGTTATTTATAGCAATACTCACCATGTCTATTACATACAACAATCAAAAGGAAACCAAAAGAGCATCTAAAAATGTCATCAAGCAAGAAGAAAGGTAATTTATTTTTTGACTGCAATAGAGAATGTATTTCAGTATCTCATCTTATATGTTTCTTAAATCATGTGCAGAAATCATTGCTATTTCAAGTGACAGCTCTGAGTCTAGTGATTTTGATGCAAGGCCATGGCCATGGGAGGATTATTTTCCCAGAGAGTTCAAGGCAAGTGATTATTTTGGTCCTGCACAGAGGGGGGAAGCAAGCTCTAATTTGATAACCAAAGAGGAGCAAAAAATGGCCTTTAAAGCAAGAGTTCAGGTACTAGGCATACCATGCAAGAAAAAGTTAGAGGAATTTGGGGTCAAACCATTTGAGAAAAAAGGACCAAAAGATGAAAAGGGCAAGGGAAAATGAAAGCATATTCTGTTCCTACTGAAATTGGTTACAACATTGTGCAAATATAACAGGTTTAAGTGTACAACTTAGACCTGTGTAGAATAAAACCCTTGTAACCATCATTTATCAATGCAATGTTACTTATTTAACAACAAGGATTGAAATAGAAGTTCTTAATTGCATTCAACAAAAGTAGTATATACAATAGATTGTGTGTACAAGGCAATTAAACCTACACTGCCTAAGCTAATCATAATGTTATACTACACCAAAACCCACACAATCTAACCCTAAAAATTTAACTACTTCAGTGCAGCAATCAAAGTAACCACAAGTACACAAACACATAGGCTTGACTTCCAAAAAGTGACTTGCTTTGAAGCTTTGTTCAAGTCTGCCTCCAACATTTCAATCTTTCTTTGACGATTTCCTTCAGTTTGAAGATCATGCCTTTGATTAGGAGTCAATCTGCTATACATATGGAACAAGTTCATCTTGTACCATACATTATCCAGCTCAGGATCATACCAATCCTAGTAATCACATTTCCTCCTACCCGGTTTCTAAGATCAAAAGAAAATGGTATATTAAACAATTAAACTGTGAAATGTATAAACAAAACGTATCCTAGACTTACCCAACGATTTTGGCAGCAAATGAATCTTCTAGCAGGGTTGGTGGGTGTCCAAGATGTTACCACCATAGCTGGACGCTCACATTTGCTGTTCTCTTCATAAAGAAAAAACGACATGATTTAATTTGAATGATATTTGTGTTTTGTTATGATTTAATTTGATTAAGTTTTTTAGGGTTTATGTGAAAAAAGGGGGAATAAAAAGGGGAAAAACGGGGTATAGGGGTATATAACCGTTGGAGATGACGTGGCATGTGGACCCAAAATTGTTCCCGGTAAATTACCTAACTTTGACGGTTATAGTAAGTTTCGTTACTTAACATAATATTTTTTAAAGTCTGTTACAAAACATGGAAATTTTTTGTAAGTTCGTTACCTATATGTGTAAATAACCCAATATCTATACCACTTATTACCAACATGCCTTTGGCCTAGCGGTATCAAGATATAACTAAGCTGCCCCTCATCCAAGTGGTGATCGATCCATTAAAATAAATAAATAAATAAAATAAAATAAAAATCAATACAATTTAATATGAGCTTGAAGGGAGGAATAACCAATCTAAAAGCCCTTGGGAACCAATTCAACTTGAAGCTAGATTTTTTTTTTTGTTTTTGAACGGCAATTTGTGGCTACATGGCCCCTAGCCCAGAAGGCGTAGCGAGCCCACACAACCAGGTTGGGTCCAGCCCAGAAGGCAATGGCACCCTTCCCTTTAATCAGCTCATTTTTTTCTTTCTAACAAGTAGCTTTTTGACGATACCTCATCCTGATGTGGTACTCTCTGGCAAGAATGCATGCATATTGGGTTAATCCCAATCAAATCAAGTCAACCCCAAAAGGTCAAACCGAAGCAAAAGTCAAACGCAGCAATAACTACCAAATGACAGTTAACAAAACAGTTACAAAACGAAGGGACATGTCTGTTGGATCGAACCAACACAACTCTTCAAATGGCACCCATTCGTTTCTTATATATAGATTAGAACATGTAACAATTTACAATGATGACATATTTTATATAACTTATTTCTAAAGTTTATATCTTTATTTCTTGTGTCTTGGTATATTGTGACCAACGTTAAACCATAGATCCAACGTTTGAGGCCAACAATTAGTATCAGAACAGGTTTGGAAATAATTAACCAAATCATCATATACCAAGGTCTTACATCTTTGTTTTGAATCGAAAACCTAAACCCCTGAGTCTCGGCATATAACTTTTTTTTCTACAAAATTTTATTCGAACCACAATAATCAAAATTTTTTCATTTTATTGTGTTCTAAGAGATTCCAATCTTTCTAGTCGCCAAATAATCTTTTTACCGGCATCTAGAAAAGAGGCACCTCTGTTTTGCAAAAAAATCCGATCACTTTTTATATACCGAAAACAGATACAAGACCCAAGGGTTCGAAAGGTGCTCAATTTTTAAAAATACTTGGTACCGAATCGATTCAGAAACAAAAGAACCATATACCAAATTCGATTAACACAATAGTCATCAAAAGGGGCAAAACTATTGATTCATAACAAGGAACAAACACACCTGTTTCCTGAAGAATCAAAAACCAAGCACCCTTGATTTATTTTGAATCACCACTTGATTCAAATCATACACGGCAGACGAATCCCACGGGGATCAACCGGCGTTCAAAACAAGAACACCACCCGTGCAGAAGAGAGGTTAACCAAAAGCCAAGAAAACTCGGCGGTCAACCCATAAGAAGAAAATAGCAGTTACCGGTCTCATCAAAAGAGACACTGATATCTCTTCAAAGAGATACAAAGAAAGAAAAGAGAGGCGCAATATAAGCGCTAGGGCATCACAGAACCAACAAAAGGGCATCGGGTATATGAACCCCCCCAGGTTCCAAATTTTACAAACACACCTTCAACTTTTATTTTATATAGTATATATTAACTTTTTAGTAGTATATATTGTATAGTATTTTTTTTTGTTTTTTGTTGATAAGTTCATTTATATTTTAGTATCTGATCATAATTAGAATATAATAACCTAGTGTTTTACACTGCTTATTATAATTAGGAATAAATTTTAAGGAGTAATTAACCTTAGGTTTATTCATTTTTTGGATATATAATCTCCGAGGATAGTTTCAAAATTTTAAACTTATCCTATAAGGTTTTGATAGTCCTTTTAGACTCAAAACAACAAAGCGCGCTAGATTTTTTAACACACCCCGTGTTAGAATTTTAGGAGATTTTTTTTGTCAATGTCCTTAAGATATGACAAAAGAAGGTGAAGATAATGGAAAGAAGGAAGTTGGTATAACCAATACTACACTTCAATTCCAATGCCTGATATTAAAACCCGTGAATTACTCATTATGGGCAATTCGATTGGGAAACAATAGAGCTGTTAGATACGACTAAATCCGATAAGAAAAAGGAGAAAACTGCTATTGCATATCTTTACCAAGCCTTACCCGAAGATCAATCGCTTCAAATAACATAGCACAAAACCCCTAAAGCCTTATGGGATGCTTTAAAAACTAGACACATAGGAGAAGAGAGAGTTCAACAAGCCAGACTACAAACACTCAAATCTGACTTTGAGTTGTTACATATGAAGGAAGATGAAACAATCGACACCTTTACAGGAAAACTCACAACTCTTGTAAACAAAGCCGCTAGTCTAGGACACACAATAGAAGATCAAACCTTAGTAAGGAAATTACTAAATGTTGTACCTGATAGGTATCTGCAAATAGTTGCATCTATAGAACAATATTCCGACCTAAGCACTATGACAATGCAAGAAGCAATAGGAAGACTTAAGTTTAAGAAAGGGAAGCAAGAGAACAATCAAGAAAAATTGATGTTCACACGACATGAAGGTAGAGGAAAGCATTTTAAAGGACGTGGTAGTGGAAAACATAAATTTTCACAAGATAGAAACCACGATAAATTTAAAGGAGAAAGAAAAGAAGGAGAAACATCTCAAAACAACTTCAAAAGATCAAATTATGATCTTAGCAAAGTAACATGTTACAAATTCAATAAGAAGGGACATCTTGCAAATAAGTGTTATGCTAAGATAAACACTAATGTGCAATCTAATCTTGTCGAGGAGGACTTAGAACCAACCTTATTAATGGCAATATTAGAAGACCCACTTGTAACAGAAGTTGAAGATCAAAATGTCTCACTACACGAACAAGGTGTAGAGGATAAAGAGATAAATTTTGATAGCTTATGGTATTTAGACAATGGAGCTAGTAACCATATGACTGGAGTGAAAGAGAAAACTTCAAGGAACTAGATGAGAAAATTAGTGGAAAAGTGAGATTCGGAGATAGATCACATATAAAGATCAACGGAAAAGGTTCAATCTTAATAGGATGTGATGACGAGAAACAAAGAATTATTTCACATGTATATTACATTCCAAGCCTGAAGAGCAATTTATTGAGCCTAGGACAATTCACCGAAATTGGTTGTAAAGTAGTAATGGAAGATAATGAATTACGACTTTATGACATGGACGACAAAATCTTCATGAAATTCACAAGACAAAGAAACCGTCTATATAAAGCAAGTCTAAGAATAGGTACACCTGTTTGCTTATTAGCAAATTTAAAAGATAACACTTGGTTATGGCACGCAAGACTAGGACATCTGAACTTTGAATCATTAAAATCTGTAACACCCCAACCCGACACGGGTCAAAATGCCACATTATGGTGTCACTCAGAACATACAACGCAAGCGTAAGACTTATAAAACATACAAGTTACAAAGGAAAATACTAAGAAAATAAGGAAATACTAATTCTATACAAAGAGAAAACCAAAACCAAATTACAAAATCAAACTAAGTCTAAATGAAGCCAGATGCAAAGGGTATCTATCGTCAGGGTAATCCACTAAGAGCTCCTATGCACTCTTCACTCAAACCCAGCTTCCAACCTAAAACCTGCCGCAGGAAAAGAAATGCGGCTGAGCTTAAATAGCCCAGTGAACAGATATATAACAAAACGAATAATCGAAACGCATATAAGTATAAGAAAAGGAAGTCATGAACTCCTGCTGAAATGAATATCATCTATCAAATGAATAAGAGCTCAACGATCAACTGAACAAATATCATGAGTCAACTGAATGAAGCATCATAAAGAGATCAAATATAAGCATAATCAGATAGTAGTAAGAATCAAAGAGTACGTATCCAACAAAGGCTTGTCTACCCGAGCCACTCGAATAGACACAAAGAAATATAGAAAAGCCACGAGCCGACCTACCAGAGCCACTCGAATAGGTCTCCTACCACATAATCACATATCATATATCCGACAAATCAAAGTGCACGAAGAGGGGAGACCTCTAAGTACCAAAATGGAGTAGCTAGCTCCAACGTGAAGAAGTGTAAGCACACACTCACATTCACCCTACACAAAATCCGACATACCTAGGATGCATCCATACGCCCCCTGTACAAAGCAAATCATACATATCATAATATCCAAGTGATCACATAATATATCCGACAAATGGGGACGCCGTGAATCAGTCACACCTCCACAGAAAGTGTCATGCCATCGGTGCCTCGATGACACGCCCATGGTACCTCCATGAGTAGAATAAAAACTCGGGCATAAGAACAGAACAAATCATATCATATCCAACAGAACATATCAAACTGAACTGAATCATATCATAGCAAACGAATAGCAGACGAATATCAAATCATAGAATCATATCAAAGGAATCATATCAACGAATCATATCACATGGATCAAAGCAAAAGGGATCATAGCAATGGCTCATATCAAAAGGGATCATAGCAAAGTCAAGGATCAAAGAGTCATGAGAAGTCGCTACTGAGAAGGGATAGAATATCTGTACCTTAAACCGCCAACGGAACCATATCATAACGTAAGAATAAAAAGTTACTCCTTCTTCAGCGAATCTACACGAATTAATGATCGGCTAATTATTAATAACTTATGTTAAATTAGATTGCTCATTTTAGTTAGCTTTCCACTTTTAGTAACTTTCAATTTAAGCAGGTTTCCCGAATTAGTAAGTTTCTTGATTTAATAAACTTTCCCGATTAATAACAAGTCGTGACCCTCTTTTAGTTTAGTCATTCATACGATTTGAAAACAAAAGAACAAGCATGTATCCATTTTGAAAATAACTTATTCGTGACACCTCTTTGCGACATAAAGCCAACTCGAAATCCCTTTTTGTGTATACTTCTCGGATCAAAATAAACTCCCAAACTCTATTCATGTTTTGTGATTCGAAATAATCCGAACCCTTTTCATTTTATAATGCCGAAACAAACAACCAAATCTACGACATCCTCTAATTTAGTTCAAAAACAATTCATGTCTACCTTCCTTTATTTACTTAGAAACAAGACCATTCTGCACCCCTTATTCTTTTTTTTAATTTGAATTATATATGAAAACAGCCATGCATGCAATCCTTCTTTTTTGCTCATTGATTACTAACTCACCCATTATCCTTTAATTAAGTCGAAATACAAGATATAAGATTCACAGATTTACCCACGTTATCATGCATGTATACGAATATATAAAATGAGCCATAACAGAATTTAAAACATGCATCTCTTTTATATTTTTATTGAATCAGGTTATAGACACGTAGGCTAGTATTCATATAGGGTCGATAGGACCAGATTAAAATCCAATTTATGAGCTGCTAACCGAGGCTCTAAAATCACGCATGAATACCCAAGTTTAATACGAGTCACAAAACTACCAAAGCTCCCCATGACACACATTCAGATTCGTAATACAATCGACCTACGTTTTCTAGTTTTTAAGTTTCGTTAGATGATCGATTAATCTGGTTATTAGGGTTCACATATAGGAGTCGACAAAACCATAATGGGTACATATGAATACATAAGACTCACGAAGCAAAACAAGAACCAAAGTTGTCATGCAAAAATTCTAATAATCACGGGTTTTATGTAGCGTTTATATATAAGTCTTATCAGTTCATGCGACGTATTTTAAACAAATCAAATATTAGGTTTAGTGTCAAGTTTCATACGTTTCATATGTGTGTATATCTCGCTCACAAGTCGAATGGAAAAACAGAAAACGATTTAGGAATACCTCAAGTCGGATTGAACGAAAGATTGCAACCAAAAGTCGAACCCAGAATTACAACTCCACCAATACTAATCACCACGATCACCTTTCCTCGTTACCTCGATCACCACACCATGCTACAACTAGTTCACACCTTCGTACTTAAATAGCTTGAGTGAACAAAATAGAGGCTGTCGTCACTTATGTGTTTTGCTTTAGGGTTTAATGTTATTGAAGATAAGTGATATTTTGTTGTGATAAATATGGGACGGATGGGAGGATAGGGCCTAAGACTTGCCGAGTATCAAGGGACAGTTATAGACCAAATCTCATTTCAAGCTTTTAAAATACATAATCCCATATTGTTATGTACCAAAAATAAAATATTCAGCCTAATAAAGGACTACCATACGTGTGATACATATTGTGTCAAAACAAAATATATGAACAACTCTTATGGACATGTTAGGCGTGTGATATGCACCTCAAATGTAGTATCTTTAGGCCTCTAGATTACTTATACAAACTTATGAAATGTGTTCCAAATTGTATTTAAAATCAGCCCACAAGTGTGTTCATACTTAGAATATAAAATGAGATCGTTATATTTTGTAGCTTAGGTTAAGGCTTTTATTTTGTAATTTAACTTAATGACACAAGTGTTTTATTTAGCCAAATATTCATACACTTTAATTAGTATTATGCGTATCAATGTATTCAAATGTCGTTTCAAATTTTCAGGTTATTATAAAATCTATGACTCAAAGGGAGTTAGTTCAAAGAATACCTGCCATTAAACATACAACACAAATTTGTGATGTTTGTTTAGTTGGTAAACATAGTAGAGCACCATTCCCAAAGAAAGCCAAAGCCAGATCAACATCACCCTTAGACTTGGTATATGGAGATTTATGTGGACCAATCACACCACCAACACCATCTGGAAAGAGATACATATTCTTGCTAGTAGATGATTACTCAAGATATATGTGGGCGTATTTCTTAGATACGAAGGATCAAGCATTTGATACTTTCAAGGAATACAAGAACACGATAGAAAAGGAGTTAAGGACAACATTAAAAATGTTCAGAACTGATCGTGGTGGAGAATTCACATCAAATGAATTCACACAATATTGCAATGAAAATGGCATAGCACGACAACTTACCGCTCCTTATTCACCACAACAAAACAGAGTAGTTGAATGAAGAAATAGGACAATTATGTCTACAACAAGATGTATGATGAAAGCAACTAACATGCCACAAAAATTTTGGGCTGAAGCTGTTAGACATGCTATATACATCTTAAATAGTGTTCCTACAAAGGCACTAGAAGACATTACTCCATATAAAGCTATTAAACGAAGAAAGCCAAACTTAAAAAATTTAAGAGTTTTCGGCTGCATAGCATATGCAAAGGTACCATCACAACGCTTAACAAAGTTTGATGATAGAAGCAATAGAATGGTATACTTAGGAAATGAAAAAGGATCAAAAGCTTATAGACTATTTGATCCAACAACACAAAAGATATGTGTTAGTAGAGATGTGAAGTTTAAAGAGGATGAAGCATGGGATTGGAAGGATTACATGAGTGAACACACTAATGATGAACCTGAATGGATTGACTTCAAAGTAGAAAATCTTGAAGCCACAAATGAACAGCACGATCAAAAATCCAACCAAATGACGAAGACACTTGTTGGATCGTTATACTCTAATCAAACTACTTTATTATAGCTTGTCTAAGGTTTAGCAGTCTTGGATAAATCCTAAACTACTAATGATGAAACACTGAATTACTCTATTAAGTATGCGGAATTACTTAACAAAGCTAAGAAGAATTATAACAACTTCAACACTTTATATTAACCAAACTTTGAACCTGCTAATTGTACAGATTCACAAACAACCCTAATATAGCTAATATCGAACTTTAGCTTTTCTCTAAAAGTATTTGTCTCTCTAATAATGACTTAGGGATCCTTTTATAGGCACAAGGAATACCCTAGTCGGTTTACAATATTTGAACGACAAGTATACAAACTCTAACTTTAGAATATTCTAGATTATACATAATATTCCTAATCTAATCTTCAGTCTTTATCTTCAAGCAGTACTTTGACTTTATCAACAAGCAGTACTTTGATCACAAACAGTACTTTGACTTTAAACACCTTAGCAACACTTTAGTCTTCAGCAGTACTTTGATCTTTTATACCCCAACAATCCTCCCCTAACTTGAATTCTACTTGTTTGAGTTCAAGTTTCCATGTGTAAGCTTTGTCTTCAAGGAAAGGTTGTCTTCTTGAAAAGTCATACTCGTTAGTTTATTCTCATTAGCATAAAGTATCTGCAATCTTTATCAGCAACAATCTTTTTGTCTTTACAGCATCTTA